>LPNX010331225.1:368130-436282 GCA_001517045.1 Pseudotsuga menziesii
TGAAAGCCATTAGCTGATTGTTCTGCCGATGACCTGTTAGAGTCTATGTCGCAAGTGAGTTTGAAGGAGGAGACTATTAAGGAGTTGCAAGCCGAAAATGAGAAGGTGAAAGCTGAGTTAGCCAAGATTAATGAAAGCAGAAAGCAGCTCTTGCAGGACAAGAGCCAATTACAACAGAAGGTTGAGGAATTGAAAGAGAAATGTATTGGGAAGGGCCCCCTTCAGGGGGCAAAGCATATCATTTGGAACACCATAAGCATTGAGGTCACTAAGTTCAGGCACTACCTTGTTTACATTGATGATTTGTGTGGATTAATAGATGCAGCCCAGCAAAGATTAAAAGTGGTAAACGAACACATGGCGAAGAGGCCACTCATTACAGCCCAAAATACCCTGGATTTCCTGAATTCATTAACGTATCAAAAATTGCATGACTTGGGTATAAAGGACAGAGTCTCAATAGTCCTGTCTGCAAAGAAAATTATTCACAAGCACCAGTTAATGAAGATGGTTCAGGATAAATCCGAAGAATTAATGGTACAAGTCAACAGGTTCAAAAGGGAGTTCGAAGGGCTGATCGACGACGGGCTGCCTTGCTTCTAGAACGAGAAAGGTCGAATGCTATCTCAGGAACATTATAATAATCTGATTGTCAGGGCTCGTATGGACCATTCAAAGTTTAATGAGTTAGAGAAGAGCCTGTCTGGACAAACCATTGTGGACGTGCTATCTGAAGATTTCAAGGTCCTGCAAAAGTTTACGGCTATCAGAAACAGGTTGCCTAAGAATTCCTACGAAGCCTACATGGAACTCGAGGTAGCCATCCGGGAGATGATGGAAAGCGACACCCCAAGTGTCGAGCAATGGAGGGCTGTAGAACGGCTGGGGAAAACAAAGCTTAATCTTTCTCAGTAGGGACAGGTGGCATATACCAGAGAACTGATGAAGCAAGGACGTGGAGCTGTGTGGCCAAGTTTGTTACTCAGTTGATGTGATACTCTATGATCTGTTAGGAATGGAGTTGTAACAACTTCCTAGTGGTGTAGGAAATTAGTTACAAACTCTAATTTACGCTGGTCATTCTGTGGTTCATCTGCTGGGGGCAGACTTATTATTTCATCTATATATTTGTATCTTTTGATGAGATGGGGGTTGGATCCCATCAAGTGAGTTGCTGGTTTAGAGAGACATATCTGTTTTGAGAAATAAAGTGAATGCATGAGAAGTTTCCTATCAGAGATTCATGTGTCATTGATATTGCAGTCTGTGCCATTTCCCTTATGTGCTTGTTGTTTCCTTTGTGTAACACTCCATTTTGTTCTTCTTTCGTATCTGGAATGCAGTGTTGAATGAGTAGAATTCATATGTTTATGCTCTATTCATTATTTCAGATATTATATGGTTTTTCTGCTAAAATTGATATGGAATTCGTCTTAGACGCTCTGTATTGATGGACTGTTCCCTCATCTCTTCCTTTACACCAGATCAAACTTAATGACTGTGATGATGTGATTATCTTGCCTTTGGTAGTTCTCGTGTATGTATCTTTATGATCTTTTACCTGTATATGACTCCATGCCCAATGGATATGTGAATGGTTCAGCCAAATGAATGAATGCTTAAATATTGATTATCATTTGATTTTGTGACATTTGTGTTGAGAGATCCCTCTCTGGAAGAGAAATATCAATATATTCCTAAAGTGGTTTTGATGTTACCTCGGGGTGTGCTTCCTACAACCTGAGTACATTCCGAGTGCTAACACATTACACTCATTCCTAAAATTGCTAATCCTACTTCTTTTGCCAACTATAGGCCTATATCCCTTTGCAATTTGGTATACAAGGTATTTTCCAAACTGGTAGCTATCAGACTTAAAACCTATCCTGGATAAAGCTATCTCTAGAAACTAGTTTGGCTTTCTTCATCAACGAAAGACCATAGAGCCTATTGATATCGCTCAAGAAGTCATGCACTCCATTAAAGTGGAAAAGAAAAATGTTATGATCCTCAAGTTAGACATGGTTAAGGCCTTTGATAGGGTGAACTGGAATTTTCTATGACTTGTCCTCTTACAAATTGGTAAACCAGTTGTTGGAGTCAATTAGATTCTGGGCTATGTGGAATCATCCAATTTCGCAGTCCTGGTAAATGGAGCACCTTCAAAATTCTTCCCGACCATGAGAGGCATTAGACAAGGATGCCCTCTCTCCCCTCTACTATTTATCTTGATTATTGAAAATATGAGTCTATTGATTCACAATGCACAACACAGAGGGGTCATTTCTGGAGTCAAGGTCTCTTCTTACATGAATCTCACTCACCTGCTATTTGTTGATGATGTCATATTGTTTGGAGTGGGTACTGTTGATGAGTGGCAGCAATATAAACAACTCTTAGAACTCTTTTGTTCTGCCACTGGCATGAAAACTAGTGATGAAAAATATTCCTTTCTATGTAATGTAATTGATGATCATACAAGGAACAACATTGCGGCTATTATACCATATAAAATGGAACCTTTGTTTGTGGGATTCAAGCATTTGGGATACTATCTGAAACCACTAGGTTATTATGTGAATGACTGGCGATGGATTATCAAAAATTTTGAGAAAAGAATCAGTAACTGGACATATAGACTTCTTTCTCTTGGAGGCATCCTGATCTGAGTCAAAACAGTTCTCATGGGGTTGGTTGTATACTGGCTTACTCTGGCTCGGATACCCAGTACTATTATGCAATATCTTAGGTGTGTTATCTTTAATTTTCTCTAGGGAAATTCATATGGTGTCCTGAACTCACTTGGTAGATTGACATACATTATCCAGACCTTATGCTCTAGGAGGATGGAATATCAAAAATCTGGATAGGTCCAGTACTGCAATTAGATTGAAAATCCTTTGGCTTGTATTGAATGGGGATGGTATTTGGTCACATATTATTCAACATAAGTATCTTAGGCATTGGTCTATTGATGAGTGGCTTCGCCATCAAAACTTCAATGCAAAGAGGACTTCTTACATTTGGAATGGCTTTATCAAAGCATTGTCATGGATCACTAGATGTTTAGGATGGAAGGTGGGTAATGGTCGTAACATAAGGATTGGCGTGGATCCCATTGTGGGTCTAAACTCAAACTTTATCCTCCCGAAGGATCTCAGGGACTAACTAGAGGATTATGGCATTACGACTCTGATTTATCGACCCAACACAACTGGCTCATTGCTGTGGATCTTGAACTCGAAGGCTCGTGGAAGGAGTTATGGAATAATTATATAAAAGGGCTCTCCCATGGCTGCATTAAACTTTGTAACGATGTGGACACTCTGGTTTGGGTGTACAATAAGAGGACGTGGAAGGTTACAACAAGCATGTCCTATGAACTAATTGCAACTTGTTCCATTACAAATCATCTGGACTCTACCTTTGTCAAGATCTGGAAGTACAACTTACCTCTGAAGGTCATCTGCTTTGTTTGGCTCTGTCTATCCAACCGCATTAATACATGGGACTCTCTAATTAAAAAAGGTTGGATCAACCCTAATTACTGTTGTTTGTGTTGTTCAGATGTTGAATCAGTAGACCATCTATTCTTTGATTATCGGTTTAGCAAGGATATTATTCTAGGCCTCTGCTCAGTTCTTCACCGCCCAACTGATTGGAATGAACCCTCTTTCACACAGAATATGGTCAAGTAGCTTGGGAATGAAAAATAACTATTATATCTCCCTTTGCTTATGTCTTGGAATATATGGAATACAAGAAACAAGGCTATTTTCGACGGACGCAGACCTGTCACAAATGTTTGTCATATAGAGCATACTAGAACAACTTCATTTACATCCTGTACCTGTACACTCCAAGCACAATAGAAGAATCAAAGGATAGGAGCCTGCATATGATTATCCTGTTGGTTTTTTTGATGGAGCCTCTGCAAACAAGATTGGAGGCATTGGGGTACATCTTATGATAAGGAAGGATTATTTTTTTTCTGTATAAAAATGGGATGTGGACAGAGTTCAAATACTCGGTCAGAACTTCTTACTCTATGGGTACTATTGGTATTTTCCATAAATATTCGGCTTCCTTATCTACACATCCAAGGAGACTCTTCAGTTGTCATTAATTGGTTCAATGGGTAGACTGACCTTTCTGCACTTGAACTCGAGAGTTGGTGCCTCAGTATCAGAAAACTTCAATCCTCCTTTATCCATCTCGAATCACTTCATGTATACAGAGAATTCAATGTTAAAGCGAATGGCTTATCCAAGGAGGCACTCTATATGAATTCTGGGCACCTTCACTTTATGGAATTCTCTGAGGGTATTTCCAGTGGGTAGGGCTTGACCCAGCTCTATTAGTCTTAGACTTTTGATTTCCAGCTACCTTGTGGCTTGATGATTTATATACCCTTTGGTATCATAGTTGGCTTGTCCATTTTTTTCAGTTATGGTATGCCCCAGAAGTGCCACTTGGGATCAGTGATCTGGTTTGATTTGATCTCTCTGATACTATGTGACTGAGATATGAGGATGTTTCTTTTTGTCTTTGATCGTCTCCTGCGGTATGGGACTGACTCTTGGGTGTTTTTGTCTTCATGTATGTTGGAACTATATTTGAGCCCTCTGTATCTGATTGAGGCGATATTATATGTAATGTCCACTTGGTGCAGCAACCATGTTACCTTTGATTCTACTGAATAACAAGGAACTGCTATTTTTCTCCTGATAAAAAAAAAGAAAGAAAGAAAAAAAGTAGCATCTCTTAACAAATTTTCTACTTTAGAATATATATTCATTTTTTACCAAAATAAAAATATAAAAAACATGGAACAACTTTCATAATTTATGAATAGTAATTAACTTTGAAAGGGTATATATTCATCTAACTCTTTTGCGATGATGAAAAGTTGTAAAAGTAATAATATTCCAATTGACAAAAATAAACTAGGTATACATTCCATAAAAAATATTTTGAACAAAATATTGCCCTTCCTTTTTTTTTACAATGTTAAAATTAAAGAATGAAGAAATAAATTAATTGTTATTTAAGAAAAACTATAATAAACATACATTTCAATTTCAAATGTTACATTTTGATGGGTTATAGATACATTAAAAACAAATAAATCCCATAAAAATTAAGACATTATTGTTTTCTTGTTGATGGAAATTCTCAGCTAGTGCTGACAAAGGTTGTTCCCTAGATTGAAAGACTCAAAACTAAAACAAAACACCTACAGAATAAATACACTTTCCCTAGGATTAACTAAACTACTTGAATTGACTGCTCTCTTTACCTTCTTGCAGGTTGTAAAGGTCTGAACCTTGATGTGCTCGAACTATGCGAAGATCCTGCAATAGGAACAACATAAACAAACAAAGTGAGAGTGACAAGATAATTTATAATCCTACGTAAAAGACAAAGGAGTCAAACAATAAGCAAAGCATAAGAACCAAATACACAATGTTTATGGGAAATAAACTATATTTGCATTAAACAATAAAGAAGGAGAGTACACAACCGATGCCTTGGTGTTGAGAACTCTTCTCAATGGGCTCTTGCCTCAAAGGTTTTAACTTGCCTCCTAATCACTAAAGAGTTTGAGGGAATTTGTCTAGAATTTAGATGTTATCACACATTCTTCCTCCTATTTCCCATGAGGGGTGAGCTAGTATATAAAGGGTTCAAAGGATAGAGTAGGCCGAGGATTCTATGGGAGAGGTGGAGGGATCATCCTTAGGATAGGGAATCTCGAGTTCCACATGTCCTAATTCATAGGGATGAGGCTCCACGAAGGCCATCTTCGAGAATCTTCTTGAAACCTCTCTTTTTTGCCTTCATAAGTCGAGCACCGCGCCTTTTATGAAGAAGACAGGTGGTGCTAGGGGAGCACCGCTACTTGTAAACGAGTAGCAAGCAGTGGCACTGCTCCTTGCAAAAGGTCAAATGGTGTTGTTGATATGGGCACCGCTGGCTACTTAAAGGGAAAGTGAGGTGGTGGCTCAGTATAAGGAATTACTCTTTCCAACTCATTTTTCAACTTCATCCTTTGAGGAATTTAAGGCAAATAATGAGATACATGTCTAATAACATGGTGTTGACGAGAATTAGGTGTAACATTTCTTCATATAAATTTCAAAGTGTTAAAAATGATAATAAAAAGTTTCACACACATCGTGAGAATCAAACATTTGTGTGGACACCTATATAAAAGAGGATTTTTCCATGTATATATATGACACTAAATGAATTAGGACTACATCTAGGATTCTTATCATAAGCACATCACAACCATGTTTAACCATGGAAGTCAACATCCTTCAAACTCCCAGGCACATTTGTAATGTTCATTGTAGATTTAATGGGAAAAAAATGTAGTAAACTTTGAGGCCTTTATTGAAGGGTGGAAATTCTATTAAAACGCTACAAGAGCATTGAAGAAAGCCTACTTGCTTTATAAGCCTATATGAACATGCAAAACTAACATGATTGCATCCATTCCTGATTTTTAGGCTAAGATGTCTATGATATGGGGCTTCTTAAGATCCATACAAGCACACTGTTAAAGGGCATTATTCATCAAGACCACCAACTATGTTATTTTTATTGTGTATATTGATTCTTCACTTTCTCTCTCAAACCATGCAAACATGCATGCCACGATGGATGTTATAGTTTAGTCCCTAATACATAGATAAACTGATACCAACAATTATGTTACACTCTCCTTAACTTACTTAAGTACACTATAGGATAAAAAAATATTGCGACAATAATTAAGTCTACAAATGATACATCTCATAGACCTTGGGTGTGAGGCATGTTGAAAGAGATGTACAGGGTATTATCAAAGTGTTTAACATCCAAAGTATCATCACATTGATATCAATGCTACTAGAATCAACAAGAATAAATTGAAAGTGTGATAGACAAAGATGACTACAATCAAGAAAAAGAGAATGATCAATTTGGAAAACAAAGAAGTGAGGGTTTGGTGATGTAGATAACTGAATGAATATATAACTTCATTTCTCACTGTTGTAATTCCATTTTTTTTTTATGTTGACAAGGTTCATTTTTGTATATTCACACCTAAACTTAATTAAGAACAAAGGTTAGAAAATTCCACTGAGCTTTATATATATATATCAAACAAAATCTAAAGATACACTTCTATGTGAAACAAAGCAAACTATGTATTCTCTTTACAATGAGCTTGACCTAACCTACAAAACATTGATGGATTGTTGAGAGATTTACATTCAATTATTAAATATGTGTTTATTACCATTAATTATCTATTGCAATAAGGAAGATGACATGAATTACATACTAAGTTGTCCAGGCTAACACCAAATGTACTCAAATAATAATCAAATATTAGATACCAATGCTATAACCATGCCATGGCCGATAGTAAATAGAAACATAATGTTATTGATGTAACAAAATAACCATGATCCAACATGTTAGAGACCTTTAGAAAGACATCATATGTGAGAATGATGAAAGAGAGATGGCCTCTTTTCCCTTGGCTTAGTTGATGTCTATGTTTTTCTCTTCAAAATTGTCATTGAGCCACATATTTGTAGTTAATCTTACTGTTAAGTTTTTAGTGCCATTACAATTTACACTCATAATCCATGACTAACTGTTTTGGTGATTTGCAAAGCTAAGAGCAAAAAAAACGATAATAAATTGAATCACATTATGGCGAGGGTGAGATTCGAAGACATTAAGTATGGATAGCAAATGCAATGCCAATTCTCATATCAACAAGGATCAATAATTTCAATAACACATGGATTCAACTAAGAATTAAAAAATACAAGCTTTAAAAACTTCTTATGAAATTTTTATTAAACCACACTTAAAATGGTGGATACACCAATATAGTGGTAAGATTATATGAACTATGTGATAGATTTGATGTTGTGAAAGAGTATATTGTATTAGTGAATAAATGACAACCAATATGAATAGAAAATATTTTAGTATTTAAATGCCAAGTGGCTATTGAACATTGGATCTTGATAGAATTCATATCCATCTTTATTTAAGGGTGAAGATATAATGATCATGAAAAAACAAATGAAAAGTTGATAAATTATTCAAAATTTAATTATTTTTTAAAAATTTTACACATTTTTTTTGAAATTTTTTACATACATACATTATCAGTAAATCATAAATTATTTGAAAATTTAATGTAAAATTTTGAAAATCAACGCATTTAAACCCTTTAAAAGAGTTTCAAAGGAATCAATTTTGATCACTGTTGCAAGATATTTTATTAATATGATTTACCTAAATGAAAAGGTTTATAATAAGCTTACATGAAATTCCTAATACCTATCTTTCCGCTCCTGGATGCAGTAGAGCTCTAGCATTCGAATTTCCGTTCTTTTTTCGCAGGTCGAGTTAGCGAAGTTGTGCAGTCCCCGAATGGCTCCTCCTGTTTTGGCAACGGAAAACAAAGAGCCTCTGCACAATCGCTCTGGTATTCTTAACCCTTTTTTAAGCTACTGTTCCCAGTGGCAGTTAAAATTACAGTAAAAACTTAAATATAATGGAAAACGTCTGGGTATCATCTGAATTCTTTGTATGCGAGTGAATGTATTTTTCATTAGCCCTTCTAATTTGCAGTGTCTGCTTTATTCACTTCCCATGTTTAAGTATTTTTTGGTTCTTTAAGTCTCTGTGCATGATGCTTTTAGCAGTACCCATCGCCATTTTCCCGGACATCTTTGAGTATTCATATGATTTCCCAACTACTTTCTCAAGTGAAGCAGTGGCATTTTTGGATATACACGAAATTTGACTGTCTTTCTTGGATGGTTTGGATTTGAAGCTTACAGTCTATCTACTTAAACTGTAGGAGACATTGGCAATATAATCCTAAAATGCGTCAAATCTGAAAACCTATTGGAGAAGTCAGGAGGAAAACCAAATTTAATCATTAGGATTGTTGAGAAAGGGGATGTAAATGTGTTGTGATTTTGCATTGGCTAGAGCAACTTGGGTATGCTTTATGGATCGCAGGAAAGTTCGTCTCAAAGTGGATGATTTTTTTGTCGTGCAGCAGGGCTATCTACATAAGTCTAATTAGATCAAATTTCCCCTAGTAAGTTGGACAATCGACTCTACCAGCTACTGATTCAGACCTCTTAATTCAAGTAGCTATACATTTTTTTGGGTATCTCTTTGGTCAAAGTCACCTATGACTTGCACCTTGCCTTATTTGTAAAGACCACATTAGCACGGAGAACCACCAATAACAACTTCTCCACATTAGCATAGATCCAGTGTTCCCACATCTCATAAAGACTCAGTCAACTGCTTTAACATGAAGGGCCTGCCCATCAGGTTTTGAACCCGGGTCATCATTGTGGCGAGTGCTCCAACTGTCTGCCAGACTACAGTCCAACAGACAATTGTGTAGTCATACATGGATCTGTGATTGGTTAAGTTTAATAAGTTTCCCAGGAGTCATGTGGGCATTGGTGCATGCCAAGCAAGATTTGTTGGGAGAGTTTGGATGTATGAGAGAACGAGATTAGATACCCTTAACAACGAGGGAAAAGGTGACACAAAGTGATTTGGGGATGCTTGAGGGGCAAGATCTGAGACACAATGAGGAAACAGGTGATTATAATGGATTTGGGGATGCTTAAGGGGTGTAACCAACTATTGCATTGATTGTTGGGTAAGTGCATTGTCTCTATAAATCAAATCAATGGATGGGGCAAATTGCAGGTAATTGCCAGAAAAGCCATGCTTTTTGCCATAGGAAAGTACAAACTGCTGGAAACAAGCACGGTAGGGTTAAAACAACTTGCAGTTCACAACATGCGCCAAGACCAATTAAGTCAAGGGACAATCTTACCAAGTAAGTGCCTCAAAGAGCATGCCCTAATGAATTAGGGATGTTTGGGGACCCAAGGGAGGCTTCTCAACTAATTAAGACCCCAACTTGTGCACAAAATCCAACTGAGATCCTAACTAGAAAGGGAAGTACCCAAATTGGTTGGACAAAGCACCTATTATAGCCAAACATGTGACCAAGGAAGGCCAAAGACGAAGTGGATGTGGCACTAGATATCACATGGAAAACCACAATACACCACTAGACCAAGGTAAGGGATTCTAAAGGAGGGAATTTAACACATTATGAGCTATCTTAACTAAGAGATACCCACATTATGAGCAATTATTGGAGTTGTTCAAAGATATCTTATTTCTTTTGATGAGAACGAAAGAACATTTTAGTGGATATTAAGATTATTTTCATTCTTTCATTAGACCTTATCCCAAGGCTCTTTATATAATACATCTTCATGATATTGGTGTTCCTACGAAGCTCTAAATATTAGAAGAAGAGTCTTAGAGGAGGCATATTAATCATCTTTTTCTCTTCTCTCTCTTTCTACTTTTTTTCCTCTCCTTGTCTTTTCCTTTTGGGAATTATTATCATAGTTCAACTCCAAATCTATGTTTGGAGAAAAGGAACAAGGAGGTCAACAAGGAAAAGATGAGCAAAAGGGAAAAGGTGACACTAAGGCACTAAGGGGAAGATGCCCCGACTTTTTTAGGGGGGTATCTTAGGAACAAGGAAGGGTTAACATGAAAATTTGACAAGAAGTGAGATAAGGGAAGGTAGAGCAGTTCCAAAACAGTAGCCCCAAGTAAAGGAGATAAAAAAGGAAAGAGGTACAAAGGGTTGCCCCAAGCAAGTTGAGTCTACAAAAACAAAGGAGATCACTCGATGATAAGGCCTTTGAATTTAATATGGCGAAAGTTGACACTCAACACCTTTGAGCTATCAGGGAGTTCAATTAGAACAAAGATATAGGAAGGAGTGTGTGGGGTTGGTACATCCTAGAAGAAGCAAGTTGGAGACACATGTATAACAAAAACTAAGGGACGAATCTTGGGGGCAAACTGAAGGTCATGTGAGAAAGAGGTATGTTCATGCTTGACAAAGAAGTTCTTACCTTCATGAAAGACTAGGATCTTACCTATGAAGGTGCAGGGGATTGCCATCATCACATCGAGCCATAGTCTTTTAAGGAGGATGTTGTCCTCTAAGTCCCCTTTGAGGATCGAGAAGTGAGTATACATGGTCTTGGGTTTAAGAATGAAGGGGAGGCAACTCCTAGGGATTTAACCACAAATTTATTAAATCTTTGACATGTCCAAGGGGCAAGAGAGAAGCTAGATACAAGAAGAGTAGAAAAAACATTAGCCATTGTGATGTTGAGCGTAGACCTTGGATTGACGATGACCTGTTTGAGAATGGAATGACCATGTTGAAATTAGATGAAGAAAGGACTAGAGATTCTAGCAGTTTACTCATTCGTGGAGGGGAGGGGAGAAAGGTCAAAGGATAAGGCATGATTCTTAGCTTAGGAGAGCTTGGGAGAGTACTCATAAAGGGCTTTGAGTAACAATTTTCTTTGGTCTAGACAAGAATGAAGGACATCTATGAGGGACATCTCAGAAGCATGGGAAGTAAGGTCTTGGATAAGTGAGAAGTTGGGCCAAAGGGGAGGATGGAATTAATATGGTTAATAGGTAGGAGGGACAGGTCAACAAAGTATTCTATATGTGTCTTTGAGATGTCTCCAATAATTACGAGTCTCCCTAGTAATGCGATAAAGGTTGTAGGGTTGATTAGATTGAAGGTTAGAAGATGTATGGTGACTAATAAATGTAAGGTGGCTTAGGCATTAACGAAGGCCCACTATATTAGTTATTAAATAAGGCCCATATGTTAGTCACTAAATAATGTCTACTAATGGTGGATTATGGTTGGGGTATCTAGGGTAGTTATAAAAAAGGATATAATCGTTCTTGTGTGATCATGGAATGTTTATCTATCATTGCCTTAGCATCTGTCTTAGAGGTTTCCTGCTTGATGTAGCAATGAGAGTTTCTCCTCTTGAAAATGGTGAATAATACCATCTTTTTTCATTTTCATGTATCATGTTATGGAGAAACTGGACATATCTTGTTGCATATGGTTAATGGTGGATGTAAGAACATAACATCTAGTATTAGAGCAATGATTTGGGCATGTGGAAGAATCATTATTATTATCTTTTATAACAAGTTAGCTTCTGTTGCGATTTTATCTTTGATTGGGAGCTAGATTGTAGTCACACCAGTGTTATAAAAACTAGAGGTTTGACTCCATTTCGAGATTGGGATTATAATATTGATTATAGGCAGCATCGATGGATATATGCCCTCAAAAGGTTGACCTTCTATTGCCGTGGTTTCATTTTGTCAAAACCAAAACCCCATATAGCAACCTAGTTTTCTCTTTGCTTGTGAACTAGATTGAGGTCATCCCAATCTCGTTCGAAGCAGAACATTGATACCATTTCTAAATTGGGGTAATCATAGCTATTTTGAGCAATATTGTGGTAGTTATGACCATTTTAAGTTGTAGTTCTATTCAATGTCAAAACCCTAGCAAAAAAATAGAGATCCATTGAATATGGATATATTGACCCCACACATTAAGGAATATTTGGGTTTATGGGAGACCAATGTGGAAGAATCCCTTGAATAAAGCTTCCTTGAAGATGCTATGGCTACGAAGAGTATAATTGGGTGTGTATACGACTTGCAAAAATTGCTATGGAGAGCCAAAATTACTCAAGCTTTGTAGTAATTTATAATGAAAAAATGCTTATCATTCCTTGATTACACAAATTGTAGGAAGCCTGTCTTCTCTCTTTAGGCAACCTTGAGACTGTTGACAAAATATAAAAAAACAAGCTAGCAACAATAACAATAGAACACGAGATTACATGGAAACCTTGTGATGAGCAAGTAAAACCATAGGGCAATGGCAACTTCAAATCTTATTATTACTTGGTAAGGCAATGGCAACTTCAAATCTTATTATTACTTGGTAAAGCATTTTACAACTTTTCTTTGTACAAAATTGCTAGGATATGTGTCTCGTTTATAGAATCATAGTCTGAAAAGAACCATGGTATACTGGAAGGTTACAATTTTTTTTGCTTTGGGGGAAGAGCCCTTGGACCCTTGGGCAGGGGAGGCTTGGACGCTCCTCCACATACGAATTGCCCATGCAAATAACCATGCACAACTATGTAGGAAAATATCTAAGATGTGGATATTGACTTCACCTCCTAACAGAAACAATCCATTCAAAGCCAACTTCAACAGAGGAACATGATATGGAATGAAGACTTTCAATTCCAACTGTATCCACCCTAAAGGATTTAGTTGTTGTTCTAATTCATATGGAGCAAGAGAAGTCCCTAGTTGTGTCTTCGACATCTTTGATTGAGGTTGCCAACACATAGCTCATAGTTGTTATCATGTTTGGTGCATTGAGCATTATTTGACTGATGTCAATTCTAAGTATTCTACACCCCTAGTTTAGCGTATATATTCAACTCATTTTGTGTAAAATTTCATAATTCACTTGTTGGAAGATAGGGCTAGCACTTGTACATGGGGCCTTGGCCTTCAAATGTACCTAGTGGACATCTTTACTGCAAGTGTCGAGGGCAATGCATTTTGGAGGGAGGTGGTATGTTATGACCCTCCTGAGTAATGTAATGGAGTCCCAATGGTCCATTGAGTTAAGGTTAGTACATGTATGATGACTAATGAATGTAAAGTTGGCTTAGTTATTAATAAAGGCCCACTATGTTAGTTATTATATAAGGCTTATTATGTTAGTCATTAAATAAGGTCCAGTAGTGGTGGATTAGGGTTAGGGTTGTTATAAGTAAGGATACAATCCTCATTTGATCATGGAATGCTTAGTTATAATTGCTTTGGCATTTGTATTTGAGGTTACCCCCTCAAAGTGGTTAACAGAGTTCCCTCTTTCTCAAATGGGGTAAATAATACAATCTTTTGCATTTTATTGTATTCTCTTATGGAACTTTTGTCATAGATTGTTGCATATGGGTAATGGTGGATGCAAAAACATAATACCAATCCAATGAGAAGGTGATAGGCCATTGAGGTTGATGAGGCTTGATGGGTCACAAGTTAGGTAAACTATGGTGGAATCAATGCACCAAATTGACAAAACAATATCAAGGTCAATAATGTTAGGTAAAGCAAGGAGATTGGCTAGAGGAGGGGTAGACAAGAGCCTTATTTTTAGGAGGATTGGAAGCATTCTTTTCTTCTTTCTCAATGGAAGAATAATATTTAGGTTCATAGGGAGCCTTATTTCTCTTATAAGGCCTTTTGTTCCTAGTGGTTTCAAGCTCAACATTTTTTATAGAATGACATAGTAGTTTCGTAGTTTGGTCATGTTAGATTTCTTCATAAAATGTTATTAAGTACAATAACATTTAATTCAAAAGCATTATAACAACATATGAGGATCAGTGAAAGAAACAAATCACTTAGTACATAAGATTTTATCCTGGGAAACCCTCACGGGGAAGAAAACCCAGCAAGAACTTCCTTAATATAGATTAACCAAGTACAATGCCAAGATCCAACTCAATAGAGAGCCTCCCAAAGAACAAGGCCAAATGCCAAAGATAAAGACCAAATACAAGAGAGATAGATCACTCTCTTCCTCCAACTGTTGCTTCTCTTTCTTGTGCACATGTCTTACTGACTTGATGTGAACTTGCTTGATGTATCCAATGAGGTAGGTGCCCTTCTTATTTATACCTTCATTTTCTATTGCCATGCTTTCTAGAACTTTCTGAAGGTTTCCTTTCTAGAACTTTCCATAGGTTTCCTTTCTAGAACTTTTTGAAGGTTTCCTTTCTAGAACTTTCCAGAGGTTTCTTTTTTAGAACTTTCAAGAAGTTTCCTTTCTAGATCTTTCTAGAGGTATACTTTCTAGAACTTTCTAGAGGGTTCATGGCCAACATAACAATACACAAGGAGGATAATACATGACATAAATACAATACAAATATACATAGAATATCCTTCGAGGCTACATAAAAATCAACACTCCCTCTTAGCAAGGAGGGTGTTCTACGAACATCATCAACAATGACTGACAGGTCATATAACAACATCATCAACTAGACAATAGGAGGAATCAACATAATCATTTGGTCATCTGGCATCAACATCATCATCAACTACCATCATGAACACTGACTGGTGAATCTATATATCATCGTGTTGCAGCTGCAACCTTTTTTTCCAAATTTTTTAAAATTTTGAACCTTCCTTTTGATTTTATCTAGCCCAGGTTTGTTTGATTTCTTTAAATCTGTCCCGAAAGTCCAGTTTTTTCTACTTAAGTTGATCTTTGGGAAGTCGGAGGATTAGTTCACTGTTTTTTCCGCTGTTTCGGAAGTTAAATGATTTAGTATTGCCGTTGCCCAGCCGAAGAGTCTTTTGTTTTATTTGAGCACTTAACATTTCTGATTTTTTCGGTTGAAGAATGAGTCGGGGCATTAGTCCTCTATGCCGCCGACGTTTCTGAAGGCAAACAATGAACGTCCCGATGGACAATCCTGTTTCTTGCCGATCCGTGTTTTATCTCCTTTTGGTTTTATTGTTTAAAACCCTTTTGTTTTGACTGTCGACAACCTTGTTTTTATCGCAATCGGAACGATTTTCGATAGTGGATCGGAGGACTTGTCCTCTATGTCGCCGATGTTTCGGAAGGAAGTTGATGAGTGACCCGAAGATAGTCTTTCCGCTCGCCGATACCGAATGTTTTAAGTAACCCAGATTCCAATACTTTGTAAAGGAGTAAGTCGCAATGATACATTTTTATCGCCGATGCTACGAAGAGTGTTGTGGTTTGAAGTTTCGATGCGTTAAAGGTTTTCGTTTCCGATCTTTGATACATAACCGTCGTGATGATAGTGCTCGGCATCGTCGACACTATGGAAACGTTTAGGTTTGAATCGCCGACACTATGGAAACGTTGAGGTTTGAATCGTCGATCCTTAGCGTTTAGAGTTTCCGACGCCGACAGGTTTAGAGTCTCACGGGACCTGTAGTTTGTTTGTTGTCCGCTGTTGCGGCTGTAACTTGAACTATCCTCCCGACGTTTAATGTTTTCAACCGTCGATAGGGTTTTCTCGCCGACTCTTTTTACCGAAGGTTTATATATAGAGGCAGAGCATTATTTTATTATTATCCGTGTTGAAACTCACGTTTGCTCCAGTCCTTGTCTATTGAACTGTTTCACGTGCCCAGCTGTTCGGATTTCACTCGTTGGCGTGCTACCGTGGAGGTTTTGGGTCATCCCGTCGACTGCACTGCGTTTTGCCAGGTAGGCAATCCATGACCTTGTTGTTTGATTTTTATTGGTTGATTGAAACCGTGGTTTTCCCTGCTTAGGTTTTTTCCGTGGGATGGGTTGGAATGTTTATCTCTGTGGTATGCACGAGTATTATTATTTTAGGGTTGAGGAGCTAGCTATTCACAGTTTTCTTTTGAGCCTGCGTGATTGAGCCGTTATGTATGCTTTACTCCTGTCTGAAAGATTAAGGGGTTGGTGCAGACAAGCGTTACGCTGTCTGCACCACCCATTCTTTGGTTGTTCATGGCCGTCTGGGGGGGGGGGTTAAACTGTTGTATGCGTTTACCCTATTTTCGTGGGACGACGGAGGTTTTCATTGTATTGGTCTAGTTAGGGTTTTCCAAGATGAGGAACCACAGTATAGGGTCTAGCATTTTGAGGATTAGCAGTAGCAACAATGTGGTTCATGCTTTTATTGAAGGAGTTAGATTATTTCGAAGGCAGCCCGGATTAAAATGAAGAGTTTGTTCTACTGGGGCTGTGATTTTAGTTACAGACAATGGACTTAGAGGATTTTAAGACACAACCCGCAGGATTTTCTTTTTGCCTTGTCATGTTTCTTTTTATGCATTAATACTGTGTATATTTCATTTTCAGAATGTATATGGAAGAGGTAAATATATTGATACAGTTTTGTTATTATTGTTTCACTTGGTAAAAGCTAAATGGTCTAAGAACATACTATGTTTATGATAGGGTGATTGCTGCAAAGGAGATATGTCTAAAAGACAAAAGAAGAAGGCTCCAGTTGTTGAAGGAGAACCAAAGGTTGAGATCATCACCAAGGTTGAATACATATATGAAGATACCAAAGCTACCATCGGGGTCGAACCGGATTATAAATGGTGGGAAATATACAAGATGATTGCAAATCAGAATGTACCTGATGCAGGATTCGAAGAGCTGACCATTTATGCAAACATTGAGAAATCGACTCTTATGAAAGTAGCCACAAGACCTGAGTTGTTCCCGTGCTCAGAGGTGATCGGTTGGATTTTGCCTAGGGCAGATGTAACTACGATGATCCTTGAAAATACTGCTAAGCAGGGCTACGTTGCATATAGCCCTGCGTATGTCTCTATTGCATATTATCTGCCTCCCGCTCAGATTTACTTGATAGAAAGCTGGTTGAAAGAGATAGCTATGGACCTGGTAGAAACAATTAAAAGAATGATGATACCAGGGAAGAACTTTCGAACCAGGCCCTCAGGAGAATATGATACATCCACTCTCCGGACTCCTTATAGATTTATTGCACTAATGCTGAATATGATTTTTGGTAGAGCTCACGGAAAAAGCTTCAAAATAGGATGGATACCAATTATCTTCTATGTGGCCACTCAAGGAACCATATTCAATTGGGCAAACATAGTGTCCAACAGCCTCTTAGCATGCATATCCTCAGCCTTGGGAGGGGTGTCACAGAAGAAATTAGAATTCTACATGAGCTCTATTTTAGTTGACTGTATACTGTGTGCCTAGTCTTTTCCAGCCTTGAGGTGTAATTGGGATAGGGACAGGACCCCAGTATACACAGCATATAAATTGTTTTGGGCACACAAATACTATAGCTACTACAGAGAAATATGTGAACACTTCATCATGCCTTTGTACACTCTAATTTTCCTGACCGAATGCAATTGCATGTTCGAAGAAGTGTTCAAGGTCATCGAGGAATGTGGAGACTATTATTTGACTGAGGAAGGAATGTACATAAGAATGTATGGGGGTTCCAGAGCACCTTCTCTACTCCCTAAGTATGCCACTGACTATGTGCTACACAAAGAGGCAGCTAGGCAGGTATACATTGATGGTGTGGGAAGTTTCCTGTTCGAACATAAGAAGGTAGCCTATCCCGCAATACCTTTCTGGCTGGGAAGTTATAAGTTTTCAAAGGTAAAACAGACTGCAGAGTTTGTTTAAGAGCTAGAGCATTTCCATTTTGGTGAAATGAACTTTCACAGGAATGACTCCCGAAATAAGGTAGCAGATCACTGCAAAGAGGCAAGCATTCATTTTGAGTATACCAACTTCTGGGACAAGGACGAGGAAACATTCAAGAGTGCAAAGAACATGACTGCCCTAAAGAAGAGATTTAAACAGAAAATCACTACTGTGGGTGGAAAGGGCAGAACCTCACAGAAGACTAAGACAGTGGACGAAGAAGAGGCCAAAAAGAGGGAGGAAGATGCTAGAAGGCTAGCACAGGAGGTGGAGAGTTGGTTGAAGAATGAAGAAGAAGAAAGAAAGAGAGCTACAGAGGAAGCAACAAGGAAGGAAGAGGAAGAGAGGAAGAGAAATGAAGAAGTAGAGAGAAAGAAAAGACAAGAAGAAAGTGAAGGTCTGAGATTAACAGGATCTCAAAAAGACCAATAGACTACTGAGCAGATAGATACACAGGGGGGACAGGATCATACAGATCAAGGACATGGACAATCTAATCCTGATCCCCAGGAGCCCGCTGCATCTTCTGGCAACACAATAGGGCAAGCTTCGTTTTCTGGAACGAATCTGATCCCTTTCATGCCTAAAGAAGGGGAGGAAGTACCCGACTTCAGTACTATTTTCTATGACAAGGAGAAGAAAAGGATTGTTAAAAGAACCGAGAAAAAGGTTGAAACTGGAGGACAATTCGGAAAGATGATAACTGACAAGACTTTGGTGTTTGGAACAGATGCAGATCCAAGATTGACAGCAAGAGCTGGGGTGGCGTTAACCCAAGCTACTGAAGATAATGTAGATAGGCTGATGACGGATCTTGAACAGTCAAGAAAGAACGCGGCACAATTAAAAGAAACACTGAAGAAGGAGAGGGATGAAGGTCATAAACTGAAAAGGAAATATGAGGACATGATGAATGAAGTGAGGACTTCAAAGACAGAACTCCAGACTCTGCAGGCAAATAAGGTGGCTTTAGAAGTCTCTGTAGAGAAAACGGAAAAGGATGCTTAGAACAGCTTAGCAGAATTACGAAGGCTACAACTAGAGCATCAGGTATTGAAAACTGAGAAAGATGACATTCAGGTGTCCAATGAAACTCTGAGTGTAGAGAAGGACCAGTTAAACCGGACGGATTCCCCATACCAAACAGTAACGGGCTAGTTGGGAACGTTTATTGGGGAGAATCCCTAACTATTGTTACCTGCGATTTTCCAGGCCTCAACACATCGAAAGTTCTTCAATGCATCAACAACATCACAATGCATCCACATAATGCAACACAACATCATCGTCATCTAGAGCATTCACATAGCATCTCTATAGCAATGTTTTAAAACTCGGACTCAAACTCGAAATCGATCGAGGGTCAACTTGGACTTGGACTCGGACTTGGCAATGAATCGACAATGACTCGACCGATTTGAATTTAATGACTCAGTTTACTAAAAAACACAAAATATTTAAATTTTAAAGAAAAAAATATTTTAAAGATTCTAATCCATGATTCCAAAGCATTAGAGACAAAATATCCAAAGTCTGCTCATGTATATACCATATAAGGGTGAACATATCAAAACAACACAAAGTGTATTGTGATTCATCATTCACAAAGGAAACAAGCTCAACCGTCAGGTACTCAGCAGTCTGCAGTATAAAGTTATAAACCAAACTCTCCTCTTCCTAATGCACAACAAAATCTTGACTGAAATTCTGCATATAGTTGTTGAAGAAAAAAAAAAGATGCCAACGATAGTCCTATTCACTCAACACTTGATCAAAGTTCAACAAACACATGAATTTTACTGTTTATGGACTATGGAGTTATATACTCAACACATTGCCACACTCCATGGAGTCCAATCACTGTCCACGAGTCGACACTGCACAGTCCATAGTCCACACTGCATGGCATCATTGCACAGGGCCCATGTTGGTAGGCACATGCTATAGTCACATATTCACTCCGATTATGTTGCAACCAACTGTCTTTTGTCATCCAAGGGCAAGAGTGATAGAAAATAGAGGATGGGGGGGTTGTTTTATAAGTGTAGGCCCTAGGGTCATGGTTAGAATTGTTAAATTAGGAAATAATTATAGAAAATTTAAACTTTACAATTTTATTACCTCCACATATAAACTCGGGCGAGTTAGCCAATAACTCGACGAGCTGGCTGGCTCGGTACTGACTCGACCGAGTTAATGTCCATCTCGGTCGGTTTGGTACCGAACTGCTCACCTGAACTGAGTTACAGGCCGACTCGATTTGGCTCGGGGTTAACTCGGTCAACTCGGTTGAGTCAGAGTTCGAGTCATCTGAGTTATAAAACACTGCTCTATAGTGGGTACTTTGGTAGACCGTCCAAAACAGGACCACACGAGATCTACCTGGGGACATAAACATGCCTAGTATGGCATTCAACCCAAAACAGGGCCAACCAGTCTCCACTGGCATACAATTCAAAACAAGATCAACCATAATTGTTCTGGCATACAATCCAAAACAAGATCAACCGTTCACCCATCCCCCTAGCATACAATCCAAAATAGGATCAACTAGAATGAGCTACCACACGATAGTAGCTACTGCTCCAGGAACTACTAAATCAACTTCAACATCACTCCCTCTCTCGAGGGATGTCCTTTTGGACCACACCAAGCTTGTCTCGAAAATACTTAAACTTCGTCCTGGACAGAGGCCTGGTCAACACATCAACAACCTGTTCGTCAGTAACCACATACTCGAGCTTCACAGCTCCCTTCAGCACCATATCCCAAATATAGTGATACTTGATCTCGATGTCCTTTGACTTATCATGCAAGATAGGGTTCTTTATCAACTTTATACAACTCTGGTTATCTCAAAGAATACAACTCACATCCAACTCGAGATCAAACAACCCTGCAAGTAACTTACGATGCCACACTACTTTGCAACAGGTTGAGCAAGTTGTAATATATTCTGTCTTTGCCATATGAGAGCGACGCTAGTTTGCTTTCTGCTGAGCCACGAGATCATGCCTGATCCCAAACTAAAGCAACATCTTGTCGTGCTCTTTCTATTCGCGGCACAACCAACCCAGTCTGAATCAGAGTATCCAACCAAATTGATCTCACAGTCTAGTTCAACAAACACATGGATTTTACTGTTTATGGAATATGGAGTTATAGACTCGACACATTGCCACACACCATGGACTCCAATCATAGTCCATGAGTACACACTACACAGTCCACACTTTATGGCGTCACTGCATAGGGCTCATGTTGGTAGGCACATGCTATAGTCACAGATTCACTCCGATTATGTTGCAGCCAACTGTCTGCTGTCATTCAAGGGCAAGTGTGATAGAAAATAGAGGATGGGGGGTCGTTTTATAAGTCTAGGCCCTAGGGTCATGGTTAGAATTGTTAAATTAGGAAATAATTATAACAAAATAAACTTTACTGTTTTATTACCTCCACATATCAACTCGGACGAGTCAACCAATAACTCGGGCGAGCTGGCTGGCTTGGTATTGACTCGGCGGAGTCGGACATTAACTTGGCCGCTTTGGTACTTAACCGGTCACTCGAACTGAGTTATAGGCCGACTCTTTTCGGCTCGGGGTTAACTCGGTCAACTCGACCGAGTCTGAGTCATCTGAGTTTTAAAGCACTGCTCTATAGAGGGTACTTTGGTAGACTGTCCAAAACAGTATCCAATCAAGATCTACCTGGGGACTTAAACAGGCCTAGTATGGCATTCAACCCAAAACAGGGCCAACTAGTCTCCACTGGCATATAATTCAAAACAGGATCAACAATACTTGTTCTGGCATACAATCCAAAACAGGATCAACCAATCACCCATCCCCCTGGCATACAATCCAAAATAGGATCAACTAGAATGTGCTACTACACTATACCAACTACTGCTCGAGGAACCACTAAATCAACTTCAACATCTTTCCCTCTTTCGAGGGATGTCCTTCCGGATCACACCAAGCTTGTCCTGAAAATACTCAAACTTCGCCCTGGACAAAGGCTTGGTCAACACATCAACAACCTGTTCCTCGGTAGCCACATACTTGAGCTTCACAGCTCCCTTTAGCACCATATCCCGAATATAGTGATACTTGATCTCGATGTGCTTTGACTTATCATGAAACATAGGGTTCTTTGTCAACTTTATACAACTCTGGTTATCACAAAGAATACAAGTCACATCCAAATCGAGATCAAACAACCTTGTAAGTAACTTACGATGCCACACTACTTTGCAACATGCTGAGCAAGTTGCAATATATTTTGCCTTTGTCGTACTGAGAGCAACACTAGTTTGCTTTCTATTCAGCCACGAGATCATGCTTGATCCCAAGTTAAAGCAACATCCTGTCGTGCTCTTTTTGTTCACGGCACAACCAACCCAATCTGAATTAGAGTATCCAACCAAATTGATCTCACAGTCTAACAAATACTTAAGGCCATAGTCTAACGTACCCTTTAGGTACCTCATCACATGCTTTGCAACAACCAAGTGAACACGTCTAGGCTCCACCATGTACTGACTCAAAATGTTCACAGTAAAGCAAATATCTGGCCTTCTGTTCATCAAATACATCAACAAACCAATGATCTTCCCGTTCAGAGTAATGTCCACTGTTTCTGACGAAGCATCACTCAACATTTTTAGGTTCGCACCATCGGGGTGGACATGGCCTTACAGTCCATTAGTCTAAATCTCTTCATAATCTCTACTCCACATCTCATTTGGATTCTGCCGCACCTCTAATCCCAAGATTCATGAACTCTGAGATCTACTTCCTCTCGGTGAGGGGAGACATTCGATATCCCTCTAAACATATCACTGAGATACTGAGGCAAACAATACTTGCCACGGATAGAGGCTAAGTGATAATGTCTCCGCAATCTATGCTGTAGTCACTCCCTCTGAAGCGGAGCTTTGTAGCTCCCTCTGTAGCTGAGCACTATTCTCCCTCTGCATCTTGAACTCTCTGCATCGGGATATTCTGCACTAGAGTGGCTGGTAGCCTTCTCTGCTATTTATCTTCTGTGTATCCATTTATGTCATCTCCCAAGGTCATTGGATACCAAGATCCTTCATCTAGGACTTTGTTGCAAGTTTGTCTTGCACCCATTTGTGAGATCCTCATCTTCAGACTTGTAGAAAGGTTGTGGTCTCATCACTCTAGGTGTTCCTCAAGCTCATCATGTAACTGCATGTCCTGGATGCCTTCTGAGCCCTTACAAAGCCTTCTTCAATCTATGCACATGTGCTTCTCTGTAGAGAGTCCTGAATCTTGGAGGTTGCTCGATATACACTTCTACTTTGATTATAGCATCAATCTAGTGTAATATCCATCATTGAAGAAGTGTGTCTGGTCACTACAACAAATGTCTCATCATAGTCGACTCCCTCTTTATGAGACAAATCTCACTTTGTACTTCTATAGTATGCTTGATTTCGTAAATCTTCTTGAATGTTATAGCTGAATTGTTGTCACTTGTTCTTTTTAACAAGTCTCATCATTCTTCTCTTGTAGGTGATTGCACATGATCTTTCTTACAAGTCAAATTTAGTTGCATGATTAGTATCGTTTCATGATCATCAAATCATAACATTCATAATTCATAATCATCAGTGACAATGCACGAATCACACAATTATGCAACCATTTAGCCAATGCTTTAGCACAACATTCATTCATATCCTGCATACATACGGTAACTTTCTAGATGCGCTACTCCCATCATTTCAACAAAGAGGTTTCATTCTAGATAAGCAACAATGGAATGTTGTGCAACACCATAGGCCACTTACCCATCACATGCATATTAGTAGTATACTGTTTATCAATGCAAACACTCTAACATGCATAATACACTTCCTAAATTCTAGGAACATAAATATTTACACAACTGAACAATATCATTTAAGTACTTAAGAAATAAGTCAAACGGCAATTCAAATACTTATCTTTGTTTGTTTGTTTGGTTGGCTCCTTCTTGATCTCTATCTTCTTGCAGGAGTTACTGGAGTCTTTGATAGCGTGCTCTACTTCATCGTCTGATTCTGAGGACCTGTTCCTATCTTGTTCCTGATCGAAAATGCTGAGCAAGTCTTCTACATCATAGATCACTTGGAACTGTGTACTAGTGCTAAATTTGTGCATCTCTTATTCTTTATTCATGACTGTATCCCTTCTTATCCAATGCTAAAATGGATAGGAGGTCCTTCCATAGAGCATGATTATGTACTTCTATGCTTGGAAGTTCTTAGCACCCTCAAGCTTCTCTTGAAGCTTGGTGCTAGAAGCCATCTAGAACCCGGGCTACAAAAAAATGATTTTTTTTTCTTTAGAAAAATGAAACAAAGCTTACCAGGAGATGTGCTTGGTCAAGGCGAGGTCATTGAGGTCACTGGTGCCAAAACTTCTGAAAATGCCAAGCAGAACTGCCAAAATCAGGACTAGCGAAATTATGGACCGATACTTCTAGTTTTTGGTTTTCTGGTACCAGTCAAACCTTAAGACTTGACTTTCCCGACAATCTACACACTGAATAACTTCGCTGAAGATGTCAATAAATTCGCTGGAGGGAGGCGCAACTGTTGGTGAAGGTTGCATTCAAAAATTCCAAGTCTGTGCAAAGACCTAAATTCCACTTCTGGTCGAATCTGGGTATTGGTACAACGAGTTTTCTCTTTTAGGTTGGCTTTGATACCATGTTAGTTTTCTTCTTAAATTGTGATTAAGTACAATAGCATTTAATTCAAAATCATTATAACAACTAATGAGGATCACTGAAAGAAACAAATCACATAGTACATGTTACCAACTATTTTGTACAATAGTTGAACTTCCTATTGAGCTGCCAGTTATCGAGCATGAGGAATGCTCATCTCCGGAGTTCAGAAGTTCAGTGTGTTCCAGAGTTAGCCAGTTTTTGGCTGATCTGTTTATTTTTTGTAAAATACATGTTCATATCCCCTTGGGGAAATTGTAAAAAATGCCCTAGCATTTAAATTTTTATAAAAGGCTCGGCTTCCCGGACTTAGGCATCAGGCCGACTAGCCCAGAGTGTTTTTTTCCTTGGTTATTATTGGTTGTTGAACAAACGACCAATAATTTCTGAGTTTTTCACTCGCACTTCCAAAGCTGGGGTAGTTGTCTTGAATCTTGATGTTTCGGCCTTGGGAGGTTATTAGAGCCTTCGTGTCAGTGTTTTTTGTCATGCTAGGCATTCCGATTGAGTCGTATGAACATGTACTAGGTCCCCCTCGAGTTTCGTTTGATTCCGAGAAAAAATATTTTTCTTTGTTTTTTAAGCCATTTTTTAATGGTTTAAATGAGAAAACTCAAAATGTTAAAAAAGAATGATCTAGAGTCCGTTTTCGACATGGTTGGGCTCATTTTCAAACCCGGAGCAATGTCTTTACCCCAGGGGCCACTTTCACCATTAGTTAGGCAGCCAGAACACCCCATGAGGCAGTGTTTGACTAAAAATGCATCAAGATGGAATTTTAATGCTAAAAATGGACATTTTGACACTAAGTCAAAATATTTAAAAAGTCAAATAACTATATTTTATGGTGAAAAGATAGCATGGCATGTGGGTCCAATTAAGTTACAACTCCCTTCAAGTGAGTTGGCATCCAAACTTTTGATAAAATGCAATCACGATTTAATTTCATGAAATGAGAAATCGTGAGTATGGTGAAGGGGAGAACTCACGCTAGCATGGTATGTGGATGATGAGTGGGTATGCGTGGTCCCCTACCCATTTTAAATATTAATGTTAAAACCATGGCATATATTTCCATAGTGTATTCCATGCACAACGAATGGTTTCCAAGTAAGATGGTGACGTCAACCCAAAATAGAGCTCACGTCAATCGCTGATTGGAGCTCACGGTGATTGGTGGGCTCTTCTCCTTAATCTATGGCCATCACATGGCTCGGCTCCTTCCAATGGCGAGTTAGCACTTACTTCAGCTCAGTTCACGTATTCTTCAAAAGCTCACGCGCATCACAAAGGTTCACGTGTATACACATGGCCACTCCGCATTGGATGGTGAAGCTTCCAAGAGTGGAATGGGGGGCGCCTTGCCAAGGAGGAAGCCACCTCCCCATCCCATTCATGAGAACTTGACTTTGTGATGGAGATTGCACTCCAAGTTTGGAAACAAACATGAATTCGACTTGGTGTCAAATCCATTGGCTCTCACTCATTGCCGATTCAAATTAGGGTAGTAGTTTTGTCAGTTTTTTGTATAAAAGGAAGGCACTGCCTCCTCATTCAGGATGGAGAGTTTGGCATAGAAACTCTGTTGGATTTTGTAAGCTTCTTTTGTTAATAAAATATTGAGACTTTGGAGGTCATTTGATGGGCTTTTGGCATTGTGTTTTCATCCTATGTGAAGTAATATCTCTCTCACCCTACCCTTGTATTGCAATTTGATTATTATGTTTATTGAACACTAACAATCTAGCACTTAGGCTTCTAATCAAATTTGCATTGAGTGTTTGTGTCTTCAGGGGTTGCATCTAGTAGGAGTTCTCGGCATCTAATACCTTCACCATACAAATGTTCCATTATTAAAATATTTTGTTTGCAGGGTTGCAAGCGGTTCCGGATCTTTCTTGCCTTCTCCAACAAATTTCTAAAAAGCTCTTTCTGGTTACTTGGTTACTGTCCTCTTTGTGATTTCTTCCCCATCTTCAAGACCGTGTTCTCATCAACTTCTTGCTCTCGTCCATCCTCTTCTCCTAGCCTTCTCCCTCTCTGTCGCTGCCCTCTCTTTTTCACCCCTTTCGCTACCCTATTTTTCACTTTTGTTGCAGCCAACTATCCTTTTGGTTGGCTGCCCTCCTTTGTCATTATTTTCAGTCTCTTCCTTCACTTTTTTGCAGCGTTCTTTACTGCTGTTTGCTCCTTTTTTCCTCTTTTCCTCATTTATTTCAGCCCTCTTTTTGCTCCCCTTTTTGCTCCATTGTACCCTCTTCTTCTTTCTCACTTTGCATGTAAATTTTTTGTACCTTAGATTTAAGTTTGTAGATCTTAATTTTAGATTAGTTTCAAGTTTGATTTATTTTGCTAATGACTAATGGGTGCATGAGTTGTTTGGAGTTTTGTTTGTTGTAGGTATTGAGAGGAGAATAAAGTGCAAAGGTGAAGCAAAGAGAGACATGAACCTAAAACACTTGGAGATTACCCAAAGAAGAAGAGAAACACATCAAGAAACCATAAGGAAGATCCAAAACCCAATGAAGATGGTGTTAAACAAGAAGATCTAAAGCTTCTCACTCTCCTTATTGTAAAAGAAGTCATAAAACTTCTTGTTCCAAGTTTTTGCTTACTTTCAGTTCCCAAAAGGTTGAAAATCCTCAATATTGTACATGATTAATAAAAAGGCTAAGTGGGATAAGGCCTCCCACACTTTGTGTTTTCCTTTCCCCATTTGGGGAAGAGCCTTGGGTTGTTCTTTTGTTTGGTTATTAGCATGCTTAGACTAGTTTCATTTTCTGCTTAGAACACTAGTTGCTAGTTCAGCTTATTTTTGCTAAGTTAGTTTATTTCAAGTCATTGTTTATTAATCTTTTTGAGCTATGATTTGGTTTCCATATTTACAATTTCCTTGTCTTTTAAAAAGAAACCAAAGTCTCTTGAACTTGCCATAACCCAAGTCAAGAGCACTCTCTGTCGGAGAGCATAGTTACATTGCATTTTCCTTGCATTAGGCATATAGATTAGCCAAAATCTCTTGAACTTCTGTCATAAGACAAAGTCAAGAGCACTCTCTATCGGAGAGGTTCATCTGTGTGCTCATAATTAATAAAATACTTCCAACTCACATTTCCCCACTAAAATTTACTTCGTTGCTTTCCGCCACCAAGTATGATTTGCCGACCCTAAAAAGTTGGATTCGTACTCAGAACGGTGGTTGGATTTGTTAATCGGACAAGTGAAAACATTAATAAAACTTTCATCCCATAACCAACGAACCGGCGTTGTCGATAAATACTGAGGTAGTGGGCAAATTCTTGCTAGTGACGCTGGAACAAACCGTTGTCTCAGAGTTCAATCAGGTTGCTTAAGTTCCTTGGACACCTAGCCTAGAATACTGGACGGTCCGACATGTCATTGAGAGAAGCCACTAAAGGTATATCTTCCGGTTGATACCTTGTGTTCTTAGCCATAATAATCAAGATCACTAAAACTTTATAAAATTTACAAAGAACACTTGCAAAATGATCTTACAAACATACTGAACGCTTGTATCTTTGCATCCCTAGCACTACAATCTTGACTCCGTTACCCATCGGATAAGGCACTGGTCTTGTGCTCATTTCATTTATATATCTGAAGTGCATATTTTATTTCATTATTGATGCCTTTGCTTAAATCAATCAGTTGTGTTGTCCTTGAATTATTGCAAGTATACCTTTGTGCTATTTAAATTTTAAATCTGTGATCTTTTCACCATAATAAACTCCTAAACTACACCCATCCACTTCACCATACACCAAAAACACATAAAATACATTGAGCCATAGAAACTCTTTGTTAGGGACTACCCCCCTTGGCTTTGTTAGAAGTTAGCCTAAATGGAAAAGCTAGGAGTAGGTGACAGTACCTAGCTCTGTGCTTACCCCCAAGGCCACACCTCTCCCACTTTCTCAAGTGAGGAGACAACTTTCATTAGATTTTGCTGCTGGTGTGCATTCGGCGGACAATAGTACGCAAAATTTTGTAATGGGAAATCCTCATGGGGAAGAAAACTCAGCAAGAATTTCCTTAATATAGATTAACCAAGTACAATGCCAATATCCAGCTCAAGAGAGAGCCTCCCAAAGAACAAGACCAAATTCCAAAGATAAAGACCAAATACAAGAGAGATAGATCACTCTCTTCCTCCAACTGCTGCTTCTCTTTCTTGCGCACTTGTCTTACTGACTTGATGCGAACTTGCTTGATGTATCCAATGAGGTAGGCACCCTTCTTATTTATACCTTCATTTTCTATTTCCATGCTTTCTAGAACTTTTGAAGGTTTCCTTTCTAGAACTTTCCAGAGGTTTCCTTTCAAGAACTTTCCATAGGTTTCCTTTCTAGAACTTTCCGGAGGGTTCATGGCTGACATAACATATACACAAGGAGGATAATACATGATATAAATACAATACAAATATACACAGAATATCCTTCGAGGCTACACAAAATTCAACAGGTCAAATTTCCCATTTGTGTCTTTCTTTTTAAGTTAGGCAGTGTTCAGTGCATATGTATTAGGCTTGTAGTATTTGCACCACATGTTAGTTTTGGAAGTTGAGGGATTTAGGTTGTTCTTTGTCGTTGGTGTGAAGCATGGCTTTAGTTTTTGTCTTGGTATGGGCACTTTGGTCATCAAGATTTTACTTCTTTTTTATTGAGGAGGGTTGGAAGTTTTAGATTTGTTTTTGTTGATGATAGCTTTGGCAGGTGTGGTTTCAAGTTTGATAAGGTCGCTTACAACATTTTTAGTTGTCAGAGGATCTTGAATGTAAAGTTTCACTTTGTTTTCATGATGCATACTGTTTTTCATGATGCTTACAACATAAAAAGCTTGATTAATTGTCAAATTTCAAACTGGCAATGATGTGAATAATGACCTTTGTTTTGCAGATAGTTTAAGAAAGCTCAATGAAAGTATTCACAATGAGCTACAAATGAGTGTTTCTTCAGTAACTGTGGGAACACATGACCACTTTGACTTCTTACGCACTTTGTATGGTGGGTCAACTTCTAAGAATGCTTTGAAAATAAACTTATGGTGTTCATATGATTATTGAATAAACATGTCCAATGCCACTTTAAGCATACCATTTTGTTTGTAAGACTTATGTCATTGACTCAGATTTATTGTTTTTGTCACTTTCCTGATTTCATGTCTTTTCAGAGGGAGCTGTAGCTGGAGCTACAGCTGGTGTTGTTGTTGAAACTGTACTTTACCCCATTGATACGATAAAGACTCGCTTACAGGTTGGTTTTGTTGGTCAGTTGCGAACTCTCTTTTTTCTAACCACTTTCACTTTGAGAAATGCATTTTGGCTGAACCAATTTTTGTTACATCGTCTGTTGGCAGTAAGTATTTTGTGTGCTACGAAAGTTATCCTTAAATACAAGTTCCAGAGTTTTTGCATATCTGTTATTTTAGATGATAACATGCTATGCTTGTTTTACTCCACGGTCTCTTTTCCTGCATATCATGATATTTTATATGCAGCAGGTTATCGTGAATTGTATGGAAGGGCAGCTTTTATTAACTTTATTCAGTGGTTGACTTGATTTAAAGAGTTTAATATTTTTTAAAGCAGACGTGTCTTGGTGCCTTAAAGTTTTGAATTTCCTTAGATGATATGTTTCATGCAAAGCATGACAGAGCTTCAGAATTGTCATAGGTGTGGAATTGTTTTCCATATATTAACTTGTGTATCACAAATTGAAAGAGTTCTGTTGGATATTTCCTAGTATTAATTAGTACAACATAGTATTTGTTTTAGTAATTAGTTAGTCTAAGTTAGTATTAGATGGTTAGGATATTGCTGGATGAATATTAGAACACCTGTAGACTATAATTTTTTTGAGTTGTATCGTTTGGTTGAGAGATTGTAGTGGATAAAAAACATGTCCTAGATTGTAGGATATCAAGGTTGTATAAATATTTGTTAATGTAAAAGATATCCTGTTACAGTGATACTTTGCACATCATTTGGTATCAGAGTAGGATTAGAGGCCTGTAGAAAAAGAAATTAGGAGCAGGGCAATCAGTGGGAGCATAAGAGAAAATGGCATGATATTTTCAGTAGCTTCAAGTTTCAACTATATAAAGGCAATTTATCCTTTGTTGATAGCCAAGCAATCAAGTCAAGTGATCTGATATCTATATCAGATCTGAGCGACCGCCATATTCTTTAGTTCACACATTCCAGCAGATTGCAATCATTTATCAAGGTCAAATTAGTCAAGTTGATTGGCAGGTTGTTGAGCATGAGAATGGTGGCACTGAAGTAAGTCAGCGTGTTGAACATCATAACAGAGATGCGGATGTGTGTGTTCTAAGCAAGCTGTGTGCTGGTCCAGATAATAATAACGTACTTTGCATAATATTGAATAAGGTACTGGTCCAGATAATGATAATAACGTACTCTGCACAATATTGAATAAGGTGTCAATGATTGTTAACATTGAAAAAGTAACAAAAGGCTATACACACTGTTCACCCCCCCCCACTCTCAGTGTGTTCATTGTGTCCAACATTTCCTCCACGAGGTTCTCTTCATATGGTGGAGAAGAGTCATAAAAAAAGATGGAATTAGTTGTTTTCCCATAAATTACGATGGTCCATATACCGTTCCTCACTAAGCCTTCTCTAAATCATACCAGCCATAACATTTGTCGCTTGTATACTCATCTTCAAAATCACTCCAAATTTCCTTCCTTTGGATTGCTTCATAGGCTTCTTGGATTTTTTGTATTCATTGCTCCATACATGTCGCAATATACGAACTCCTTCAGGGGGGTGAAATTCTTCTACTTTGAGTAACCATTGTTTGATATGCTCTTCATAGTCCATAGCGTCTTTAAGAAAACTTATGGAAAGGGCTTCTTCCACATAATTTGCATTTGCCATGTATTCTTCATATATCTTTGGATATTCCCCAATAAGGGGGGCTAATATGTCCTTGTAAAATGCCTTAAGCCACTATAAGTATGAGAGCTAGGGTACTGAGGGCAAAACTTTATAACAACCACAACACACTCAATATTAACTGGAAATGTATAATTTAATATGCTAGATCAAACCCTAGAAATTCTCTATCCAATGGCATTGGTGTAATTGCGTTGTGATTACCTTGTCGAAAGTTATCTCATCTGCAAGCCCCCTAGAGAGGATCATAACATAAACTCACCAAGATATTATAAGTTTGTTTCCATTGAAAGTATTGAGATATTATTTGCTCCTTAGAAACATATCATTGGATGTTGCTGTCAAATAACAATTTTAAGTCATTCAATGTATTTTCTAAAACATTAAAACATCGGTAAATTCTTCTTCTTACTAACTGTTACCACTTGAGTTGCACTCAGTTGGAATTTCAAGTGAGCCACCAAAGATGAATAAGTACTTGTTCAAATTCAGAGTTCAGAAGTCCATTTAGACCTTCCAAGGCCCTTTTTCACTTTTTTTACCACATGTTCATACCCGGCGGGGAGATTGTAAAAAATGTGCTAGCATGGGTTTTTTGTAAAGAACTTGGCTTCCTAGGACTTGGTTATCAAGCCGATAATTCCAAGGTGTTTTTTCCCTTGTTAATTATGCAATGTTGAACAAGTGATGTATAATTTTTGAGTTTTTTACCTGCTCCTCACAAGCTAGAATGGTCGTCTTGGTGGTTAAACCCTGGGAGGTTATTAAACTTCACGTGTCAATATATATGAACGTGCTAGACATTGTTATTGAGTCATATGGACATGTGCGAGATCCCCCTAGTTTTTTTTAAGTTTGGTGAAAAATATTTTTTCTCACAAACTTAGGCATTTTTTAATGGTTTATTTAAAATTTTTGTAAAAAGCATAAAAGTATGATCTGAAGGCTGAATTTGGCGTGGGGATGCTTGTTTTCACACTTAGAGTGTCCTTTTTATCCTAGGACCCCACTTTTCATATGCTTCTGGTGAATAAAATGTCACCTAGAGCCATTTTTCACTAAGACGACATCAAAATGTCAAATTAATGCTAATGATGCGACAAGTTGACAAGAAGACAAATTGAAAAAGTCAAAGGAAACATGTTTCAAACATGTTTGGTGAGGTGGCTATTTTGTCTCATAAGGGATGACGCATGTGTTAAAGTAGGGGCTTGACATGTTTGCAAATCGTTTTAAGTCAAAGGACGAGTTCTTCCATGAAGGAGGCGACTTCATTAAGAAGTTAAAGGCGTAATTTTGGATTAATTTTTGGAAGGCAGCAGATCACCATAGGATTAGAGTGACGCCCCCTTGAAGCTCACGCTTTATGAGAGGTGGCATTGATTGTGTGGGTTGGTGAAATATTTGGATGGGGGCGCATCTCTCTTATGAGAGGTGGCACATCCCCTTAGAGTCAAACTAGACTCAACTCCATATCATTTCAATCAAACCCCCTCATTCAATCACCTCAACTCCAAGTGAAATCGATTTCAAGCTCTTAGTGGTGATGCACCACTCCGCCCCCCACCCCTTCTCAATTTCTATTTAAGCAAGTCACTTCTCCATTGTTCAGGATGTGGAAGGTGGAACCTCTCTTCAATTGCATGTGACCTTTGTGAAGTATTTTTCATTGAATGAATAAAGGCTTTGGAGGCAAATCGATTTGTGGATCTTTTGTGTGTGGATGATAATGTCTTTATGATCTTATGAGGTATAACTGTATTGTTTACGTGCTTGCACTATAAAATTTTTGGTTATTTATCTGGCTTTTGAAGCAGAAGTATTTCTTAGTAAGGTAGAGTAGTGTGATTGTTTCATCCATTACTTTTCTATTAAGCTGCATTAGAGACATTAGACGGACATGTTTATTTGATGAGAAATGCATGTTTTTTGAAGTTGCTATTGTAGTTTACACCAGGTGCTTTTAATTCTTTGTTGTGCAAGTTTTGTGAGATCGCAAGATATCTAGTTTGGAGAGTGCATTGAGCATGTCGGCATCCTCACATCTTCAAACATATTTCTAAGGACTAGTCTCTCCGATCCCCACTTTGAGGACCCCATTGCCCAAATTCAACGGCTGTTTGTCTTCACCATTCTGATCTTCTAAAGTTTGATTCTCTTGGTTATTGGTTCAATTTTTATTTTAGACCTATAATTTTTTGCAAAATTATAAGTAGATCCGAGGGTTGTTAGATCTAAATCAATCACAAAGGTTTTTTTAAGTTTAAATCTAGTGAGAGTAGTTTCTTCTCCCTAAGTTTCTTTAAAGTATATCTAAATCTTTCGGTAAAGTAGACTTCATTAAGAAGTTAAAGGCGTACTTTTGGATTAATTTTTGGAAGGCAACGAATCACCATAGGATTAGAGTGACACTCCCTTGAAGCTCACGCTTTATGAGAGGTGGCGTTGATTGTGTGTGTTGGTGAAATATTTGGATGGGGGCGTATCTCTCTTATGAGAGGTGGCGCATCCCCTTAGAGTCAAACTAGACTCAACTCCATATTATCTCAATTAAACTCCCTCATTTAATCGCCTCAACTCCAAGTGAAATCGACTTCAAGCTCTCAGTGGTGATGCGCCCCCGCACCCCCCCCCCCCNCTTTGTGAAGTATTTTTCATTGAATGAATAAAGGCTTTGGAGGCAAATCGATTTGTGGATCTTTTGTGTGTGGATGAGAATGTCTTTATGATCTTATGAGGTATAACTGTATTGTTTACATGTTTGCACTATAAAATTTTTGGTTATTTATCTGGCTTTTGAAGCAGAAGTATTTCTTAGTACGGTAGAGTAGTGTGATTGTTTCATCCATTACTTTTCTGTTAAGTTGCATTAGAGACATTAGACGGACATGTTTATATGATGAGAAATGCATGTTTTCTGAAGTTTCTATTGTAGTTTACACCAGGTGATTGTAATCCTTTGTTGTGCAAGTTTTGTGAGATCGCAGGATATCTAGTTTGGAGAGCATGTTGAGCATGTCGACATCCTCACATCTTCAAACATATTTCTAAAGACGAGTCTCTCCGATCCCCACTTTGAGGACTCCATTGCCCAAATTCAACGACTGTTTGTCTTCACCATTTTGATCTTATAAAGTTTGATTCTTTTGCTTATTGGTTCAATTTTTATTTTAGACCTATAATTTTTTGCAAAATTATAATTAGATTTGAGGGTTGTTAGATCTAAATCAATCATAAAGGTTTTAAATCTTTAAGTTTAAATCTAGTGAGAGCGGTTTCTTCTCCGCAAGTTTCTTTAAACTTTAAAGTATATCTAAAGCTTTCGGTAAAGTATAATGTTTTAAGGTACTTTAGAGAGTTTATCTAGCATTTTAGTGCTTATGATTTGCTTGCACTTCTCTTAAAGAGGCAAGCAAAGATCCTAAGAAGGCAAGCTTTCTAACTTTCCTTAATCAATTTTAGCTAGTTTAACTTAGATCTTTTTAGGACTTTTTTGGAGGTTGTTCGAAGACATTCTTAAAGTATCTTTGAGTATCTTTTGCATTTAATAGCTCGTTGGTTTTTGTAGGTTTACCAAAAAAGAAACGGAAACTCTAGTCGTTTTGCGAGAAAATGGACCATTAAGAGCTCAACGGAGTGCTCCTTTCTCAACAAAAAATAATTTTTCTATGAAGTTGTAAGCCTTTGGATCCAAGTTATAAGGACCAACGTGCATTTCTCTAGAGTTGTAATAATTTAAAATAAAAGTTTGAGTAGGCTCCTAAGAGCCCACTACCCATCTTGTTAGATTTTTAATGGTTATACAAGATCTAAAACATTTAACATCATAACCATAACCAAATGATCATTGAAAGAAAGACACGTACAACACCACAAGAGAACACAAAGATCTTTCCTCGGGGAAACCACAAGGGAGAAAACCCCGCCAAACTTCCTCAGTATAGAATTCAACCAAGTACAGTGTAAAACCCCAAGAACAAGAATAACTGCTCCTCTTCCACAATATACTCTCTTTCCCTCTCTCTCTTGCACAATTCTTGAGTGTAAGGTGTGTCTAAATGAGAGAGGTGCCAACCTATTTATATTCAGTAGGTAATGTTATCACAGATAGATAAATCCTATACAGGATGGCAGAGGGGACTGGCAACCAAAGCTATGACCTACGAAAACCCTAACCCCCAAAAGATAGATGGTTGTCACACCCGTTAGGGATTCCTTCACTTTATGCCACTAGAGAAGCCCAAGTGACAAAGGGGGAGACCCAGATCAATCCTAAAAGAAAAGATCCAAGACAAATCACCAGATCAGACTTTTGTCGGAGAATTCGTAAGGTGAGTGTCTGAAACCCTAGATTTAAGGATGAGCCACAAATTAATGATACCTGAGTGGGATGGCTATTCTAGATTGGAAATGTCATTCGGGTGATTAAATCAGATGGCTTGCAAAGATTGAAGTCAGATCTAGGATTTTTAGTGTGCTGGTTCAAATGATCAAACTTGGACCCTGGGAGGATTTAGGCAGATAATTGAGAAACTCCCAGGACATAGCTGATATTGACAATTTTGGCTTCCTGCACACTAGTTGGGATGAAAGATTCAACAGTGAAAAATACCCAGATGAAACCAGACAAAAAACAGAGGGAAAATGGCTAACTTGCTGAAGGAAGGGCGTTTTCTCCCAGACAGGGACCAGTGCCTGGAGGGGGGAAAAGGAGTCCAAGCTTTACTTTTTTGAGGCAAACAGGGGTTTTCAGTATGCCGCACAAAATCCAGATCGCCAAATTTGCAGATTCCTAGTGCAAATTGGTTCGATGATTTTTCCTAATGCTAAATGAGGGGTTTTCAGTGAAAATCACTGATGGGCAATGCATGAAAATCAAAAGATGGAGAAATCGCTTGAGAGACGTACCTGAATCATTGCTGATGACCTCCTGGATGATGAAGAATGCCTTTCTTGAGATCAAATAAGATTTCCGAACAAGCTTTTGTTGATGTGCTGCTTTAGCCAGTGTCCCTAGCACCCCTATTTGCCTGCCACACCAAGGAAAATCAATCAGTACGACAAATAAACGAGAAATGCAAGCTAGAAGAAGTACAAGAAGAAGAAATCATAAAGAAGTTTTACTCCTTGATAACCAATGCCGAGAACAAACAACAGGGTGAGTCCCCCCACCAATGCGCCTCTCTTAGAATCACCTCCTTCAACCTGCAAGTTAAACGGGTACACAGAAAGATACAAAAACTATGCCAGATTTATCTTAGTGCAGAAGAAAAGCAGTGCCAGTCATCAACTAATTTATTCATCAAGCAAGTAGACAAATTTGTCGTCCTAGACAAAATCTCTTTATTTCAATTCTGGTGCCAGAGCTCATGAATTACAATGGGGGGTCACCTCTCTTAAATAATTTGAGAGAGACACAAACCCTAACATTCTTTTTCATCCAGTGGTTGAGATTATAACATCATCAATGATGGGGATCAACAATATATTAATCAATACATGGATCAAGTGACTAAGTCAAAGAGGGGGTACACTTTGCTCAAGGACACCTCTCTAAAGTGAAATGTCACAACATAACATAAGATATGACATGATACAACATAGGAGGGGGTCACTAGGGGCTTAATTCACCTTAGCCCCCTTTACAACTTCAAAATATAAGATCTAACAATTAAATACATCAATAGCCAGTTAGAGGGAGTGCCCCTTGGTGGGATTTCCTCACTGGCTGAGCCATAGTAAAATAATCCGGACATTTGCTGACTGAAAATTGCTGTAGGACTGTCCGGGATGCTGAGGAACATCATCTACCAAAATTCCAAGCCATTTCCTTGACCTAGGAGGCCAAATCGATTTTTTCAGTGATTTTCTAGTTCATTTTTTGCTGGTACAATATCTGGAAACTGATAAATCCACCACGACTCTGTCCAGGGTGCAAACTGGGGCAAACTCACTGCCCTGAATGATCCAGAGACATAGAAGAGTGGTATAAGTGACTACTCATACCCCCTGGAACACTGCTCTGCACTAGGAGAACTAATCATACTGCTATCTGGAATAAAATATGATCATTTAGCCAATAATTAAGTGATAATAATAACTTTTATGGAGAAACTAGGCCAAATTCTCAAAACTGAAACTGCAGTATTGGTCTCGGGCATCTCTGGAACAAATATGGACCATGTTGTATTTTCGAGTCACTTCCTTGGGAAACGTGATTGACTTGGTCAAAGTACCCAAAATCAAGGTGGATATTATGCCAATATGATCCTGCAACCATCCAAGGTAAGAAATGCTCCAATGATGTATATCAAAACCAAACTTGAGTCAGTTATTAATAATCATGGTGACCAACAATCATAATAATAATAAAATATACCTTTGCTCCTGAAAAATCTTAAGAGTCCTGTGGAAATTTTCTTGTACATGCCATACTTACAAAGTGTAAAATACGTGCTATAGATGGGTGAGGGTGGAAGAACAAAGCTAAGGCAAGGGGAAATGACTCTTGACTGACTTTGACTCAATGATCTATCCGAATGATAACCAATACACTCAACCAAGGTGACATATGCATGCTAGATGAACAATAGGGAATGGTGGTGTCTCACAGGTGGATGAGCTGATCTGAAAAGTGTTCATTCAACCTTGGCAATCATGTCTACGACTCACATCCAAGCTAAGCACAAGCTCCTTGAGGATTTTTTCTAGGACCCTTGCGTTGAGTACACACAAAACTGTAGTTAATAGATCCTAGGGGACACTTAGAATCAACTGTCCATTACTCCATCTCACATCAAAACCCTTAGGCTTCGTGAGGAATTAATCATTACATTTCAACAATAGGTTAGCAGTCTTTAGATTTAGCATCTGTTTATCTATTGTTTTATTTGGGCCTTTCACAATTTTATTTCATAGCATTTCTGATTTGTGTTTAAAGACACAGTTTGCAATTTCATTTGCAGACTTGCATTTTATTACATATATAACATACAACTCATAATGCATGTAATGATGGTAGACATACTACTTCAGGTTTTAGCTGACAACTTCTCGGGCAACTAGGGGGAATATCCACAATCATGAACAAACATTAGCGGCAATCGACCAAAGAGGTCAAGGCTTCAAAACCCAACTCACCTAAGCTCAGGAACCAACACCAGCGGGTTCTCCTGGCCCAGAAGGATCAAGGCTTCGGTAAGTTTTGTTGCACAACTTAGAGCCGAGACACAAAACAACATGGGATCCAATATGCATAGGGGTCAGAATGGGGAAAGGATCTTCAATCTCACAAGTTTCCATCAGTTTGAGTCATGGGATAATAACAAAAATGGATGAATTGAATGGACGGGCACAAATGACATGGAACCAACCTAGCACTAAGGTTTACACTTTGTTCGAGCATGGCATGGGTAACAGTCTTCACTTTTAATTCTTCGATAAATCATAACACAGGTTAGAGCAATACATAACATATAAAAATAGGTCACCATAATCATCATAACATGACAAGCATAGGTTTTTGATACATCATAGAGCAAAACTAAACCAAGGAAATATACCTGATCTCACCATGTACACCTGTCTCCAACTAATAAGCCCTTTTGTGACTATGTGTACCAACTCTTGATCTACTGCTATGCTCTAATGAACTAGATCATCAACAAAATCATCTCAATGGACTCCTGAATCTCAGCCCTGGCAAGGAAAATATGAAGAACAAGGCTCTTAAGTGAAATGAAGCTGTAAAGATCCATGCTGATACCCCATGTAAAAGTAATGTGGAATAGAAATAAAAACAAGTTTGCATGTTGCATTATGGATGCATGGTTGCAAATGTATATGTGATAACATCTGGCTCCAACTGGGACAAGTGCTCTAATGAAGAGAGTGCTTGAGAACCTCAGAAATTTCTGGTCCGTAGCACCATCATCAACGAGCGATCCAACGCATCCAATATTCTGCTTCTTCTCCAAAAATTTACCTATTACCTACACACATGGAAGCAAGAAATACCAGAGCAACATGTATGGGAAAATATGTGCATAAAAATAATTGACAGAAAGCAAATGCTGGAAGTAAAGTGCTGAAATGTAAATTCTATTCTACTCAATTCACATCCAGTAAAAGATAAATACTGAAAATAGAAGACTCATGCATCAATCAGATAGAAGACAGACTCAAACTATTGCTCAAAAGAGCTTATTTCATCCTACCTAATCTAACTGACGACGAAAAATGTTATGCTAAGTCATGCCAGGGACATAGTCTCTTAAATGAACCTGATGTACAGGAGTCGGGAAATTCCAACCTTCTTCAGTAGATAAAACATACATATTCCCTTCAAATTGTTCTACTCTTAGTGGTCCCATCCAAAGCTCTCCTGATTGTCTGAAATATAATTAAAAGCACGATTCTTAACAATCACCTTATCACCATAGGAATACCTACGCCGATTAATATATGAGGAAATGATTGGAATATCATGGGTAGGTATAATGGAGGCATCAAAGTTGCCTCTGGTACGGGGTAAAGGCATCGCCCTACTTCTTTCAGGTATAGCATCTACACGTGGAGGACTCCCGTTTATAGGAAGGACAATTCTTCCTACTAAAATTTCTCTTATCTCCCTTCTTGGATGACTGGGTCAATTCTCAGCCTCCTCTTGATGTGTTGATACTACTTCTTTAACCGTTTCCCCTATAGTCCAAAAATCTCTAAACACTTCACCAAAATTAGCTTCAATGGGGGATACAGTATCGGAATGATCCATTAGCTTACTAGATCCTTCTCCATGAGGCATAGGCATTTTTCCTTTTCTAGAGGCTTCAGATAAGTTCCTTTCAACTACCTCTTCCAAAGATGTTGAAGGTGCAATAGGAATGTGAGATGCATCAAATTGTTCATTTAGAGGACTCTCAAGAGGTAACAAAAATCGTGGAAAATGAGAAACTGACGGGTAGTGGAAATTACTTATGTTTACTCCTTGATCTGGAGGCTCACGTTGATTAATTGATTCAGATTGGTTACTGGAAGGAGCTGGATTTTCATTTTCGACTATAGGAGGAGAATTGGTAGCTTGAAAAGTAAGGAAATTATTTAGGGAAAATTCCTGCCCAAACAAATAATTAATTAGACCATCCTCTTCTCAACTTTGATTAACCAAATTTATCATTTCATGTCTTATGTCGTTTCTTAAATCCTGCCTAATCTCTTGAATAGGGCGGTGAAATTCTCTTGTCGAATTATTAGGAATGTTATTTGTTACCAACCTGGTCTCACTATGAAAGGTTTGTTCAAGGGCTTTGATAGATAAAATACTATGGGGTTCAGGAGAATGATTTGCATTACTATCCATAATTTCCCCAATCAATTGTTGACGAATAAGTTCTTGTCTAAACCTAACATAATCCTCATCCTTAGAGTTAGAACTACCTACTCCCATAAAGAAAACAGACATATACTCATCTTCCTTTCTTGCCACGTTTATTCTTTCAACACCAAGGGTATCTTTCCCATAAGTATTCTTCAATCCATCTTTGTAGGTTTTGAGATATCCATCGATAAAAGGTTCCCTACAAATTCTTATCAAATTCCCATTAGAATTGGGTATGCAAGCGTATGATAAATCCATCATCAAGTATCCACCTAAACCAGCAGCCCATTTCCTAGATAACAACATGCCATACACGAGAGGAAGGTCAATCACTACTACGTCCATCATAGTGTTTAAATAAGGGCAAGCAAAAAAATCAACCTTAAAATTTTTGATTAGGCCATATGTTTGGACACTCTTGGAGTTAATTCCACAAACATTTCCATAAGGACGAGTGATTTCTAATCCCATTTCTTTCATAATGCTCTGAGGCATAACATTCATAGTAGCTCTAGAGTCTAACATACAATTATGGAGTAAGAGGTTGTAGATTTGTAATGTGAGATAGAACGGAGGATGTCCTCCACTCTTCCTCTCATAAACAACAATGTGAATCTAGATGGGAGGATCTACCTCTACCTCTCGACCTCTGACACTCTGAATGTGACATGACTCATAAACAATCTCGGGAGCGTTAGCGACTAGGATATTATCAAAAAATCGTTGAACTTGATCTTTGACAAATGGTAACTTTACTAATTCACCAAGGGACACATTTTGCATAACCTTATGCAGTTCTTGTTCTATGTCTATCCCTAGGTCATAGTCACAAAGATTTTGTTCTTCCCATTCTTCTTTTTCTAAAGTTTTATGCTTATCTAGGAAAGGTGTTACGTCTTGCTCTTTATTTTTGCGTTGGTAAACTTGAGTGGCAGGTTGTGTTGTTGTGCACACTAATTCTTCTTCTTCTTCCCAATCCTCATCTTCTAGCAAGATTCTACCAAAATTTTATTCTTTAATGAAATCTTCAACTAGGTTCTGTCACGTCCCCACCCTTCTACCGGCGAGAGGATGCGACTATAATGCTAACAATCCGGGCAATCAACCCCTATGAACGTAAAATAAAATGCATTGGAAATAAACATACACAGATGCATAAATAATTAACATACAACGGAAGCAAAATTCAGTCATTCACAGCATTTTAACATGTTCATATTAAATCATAATCACATATACAGATCAGAGATAAAACGAACACAGTTGCTAAGATTTAAATACAAGAATACTTATCTTAGAAGAAGCTTGTCCCGCAACCAGCTACGTCACTGCAACGTTCCACCCAACCATAGGCTAGTGTGCTTATCAATCACTCAACAACACTGCCACCCTCGAGCTGGGCATGATTCCACAAGGAATAAGGGGAACACTAGCAAGCTCACATGTAGCCAAGGGTACACAAAACTCAGCGAAGCCAACACAGTTGGGTTTATCAGCCTAACAGGGAGTTGGAAAGGTTGGCTGCTAAGCTAGTGAGCTCAATCCAAGAGCTATGGACACCTGCACCAGAACTAGCTTGACTTCTAAAACATCCACACACACCCAACACAAGGAAGCATTCTCTTCTCCGCTACACAATCCCTTGGGCTATGCCTTCCCTTCCAGTGCTATTCAGGAGGTGTAAAGAAGAAAGCCTGCCCTCTAGCTCTGTCTGTGAGGCTCCTGCACACACCAGGTTTGTCAAGCAAGCTCAGACCCCATTTCCACACCCAAAGACAGTTCAAAGGCCAACAAACAATGTGCACACAGCAACAACAGTTCTGGACTGAAGGAAAAACACCATAGAGACCAAAATCGGGTATGGAAACTGGGTAGAAATAGCTCAAGAAAAATGCCTGAGAGAGCTCATGTGAAGGAAAAATGGTGAGGAAAACATGCCAACGTGAAAGCATGGTAGAATGGCCTACTTTTTTGAGTGTTTTGCTTGCCCAAGGAGTCAAAACGCGTTTCCCAAAAACTGATGGCTTCTCCATTTTGAATTTGGGCTGTCATACCTTGCCCATCCCATGCAATAACCAACCCAACTAATTTCTGGCAGTAATAAATGATTGGGTGAATGAGACAAGAAAGGTAGTTGACACTTTGAATGGTTCTCCCTCTAACATTTGGCTTTTCTCCATTGGCCCAAAGGTTTGAATATTCCCCCCCCCCTTATATCCTTAGGAAATCATGCCCCTTCTCATTATTGTTGCATTGACATAGCTAGTTGTGGGTATTTTTAATTAAAATGCATATTTACATGCTGTCCAAGTTATAATGTACCTGGCTAGCACAAAATACCATCGGCATCGATTTAATCGCCGAACATATAACATTAAATCGATGGTGGGGCTTTTTCCTATAGTTTCACACCATGATTAATTACAATATATACATCATATACATTTAATGCAAACGGGGTCAAAACCGGGGTGTTATATTCCCCTCCCCCTTCAATAGCATTGTCTTCAGTGCTTTACAAAATTGAACAAAAATGCTACACTGACATCGCCTCAGTGTTCCGCAGAGTTGAATAAAAATAGATGTGCCAATCGCATGGCATCCTCCAGCTCCCATGTAGCCTCTTCAGGACCGTAGTGCTCCCATTACACCTTTACTTGCCCTATGGCTCTGTTTTGGAGCATTGTGACTTTCCTGTCGAGGATGCGCATTGGCTCGATTTGGAACTCTCCCTCGGGTTCCACCTGAATCACATCCCAATTTATCATATGGTTAGGATCATGTACACATTTCTTAAGCAAAGAAACATGAAAAACATTATGAGCTCTAGTGCTAGCAGGCAATGCAAGTCTATATGCAACTGGCCCTATTCTTTCAAGCACTTCAAATGACCCACAATATCTAGGTGACAACTTGGCACAACTTCCAAGCTTCAGGGAACTCTTCTTTGCCCTCACTTTGAGGTAAACATGATCCCCAACACTGAACTCTCTGTTCACCCTATGCTTATCCGCATAGCTTTTCTGTCTGTCCTGAGTTGCTTTTAGATTCTGCCCGATCTTTACAACCTCTTTCTCCATTTCCTTGAGCAATTCTGGCTCAAGCACAACCCTGTTCACTGGATTATCCCATGTCACTGGTGTCCTACACCTTGTGCCATACAAAGCTTCATACAGACTCGTTCCCAATGATGCTTGCTGTCCATTGTTATATGCAAACTCTACCAAGTGTAAGTAATCTTCCCACTTGGTTGGTTTGTCCATCACATACATGCAAAGCATGTCTTCAAGCACTTGATTCTCTCTCTCTGTCTGTCCATCAGTTTGAGGATGGTAGGCAGCGCTGAAGTTTAGCTTTGTACCCAAATCTTCAAACAAACCCTTCCAGAAATTGGAAGTGAACTTGACATCTCTGTCAGAGACTATTGCTTTAGGCAATCCATGCAATTTGAAAATTTCCTTCATGAAGATCTTTGCAATGTCATCGGTCTTATGCGTAGACTTAACTGGTATAAGGTGTGCTGCTTTTGTCAACTTGTCCACCACAACCATGATGGAATCATGTTGTCTCCAAGTCATTGGCAATCATGTAATAAAATCCATGGAAATAACTTCCCATTTCCATTCTGGAACTGGCAAAGGCTGCAACAAACCGACGGGGTGTTGATGCTCAACCTTTACCTGCTGACATTTCATGCACCTCGAAATGTATTCAGCCATGTCCTTTTTCATTCCTGGCCAATAATACTTCTTTCTAGCTGTAGCAATTGTCTTTTGATATCTTGGATGACCAGAATATGGAGCTTGGTGGATCTCGTCCATAACCATTCTCCTCAAATCTGCTACATTTGGAATATAGACTCTGCCTTTATAAGTAAGAAGTCCATCTTCTTCCAATTTATATCCCTCATATCTCTTCTCAAGACTTTGCTGTTGCAATTTGTCTTTTACCTGCTCATACAACTCATCTCCAGCAGTATGATTAACAATTTGCTGCCTCGACTCTGACTGGCAAATACTAATGGATGCCACATGCATTTCCTGCACCTTCCTGCTGAGTGCATCAACTACCTTATTCCCTTTTCCTTTTATGTGCTTGATTTCGAAATCAAACTCATATAAAAACTCCAACCATCTAGCTTGCCTAGAATTTAACGTTGGTTGATCAAACGAGTACTTCAGACCACAATGGTCTGTCCTTGGTTCAAATCTTCTACCCATCAAGTAATGCCTCCACATCTTAAGAGCATGTGCTATGGTTGCAAGCTCCAGATCATGAGTGGCATAGTTCTTCTCATGCTCTTTCAACTTTTTTGACTCATAACATATCACGTGGTTGTCTTACATAAGGACTCCTCCAAGTCCTTGTCTGCATGCATAGGTACACACCACAAAATCCTTTTCTGGTTCTGCAATCTTCAAGACTGGCGCACTTGTGAGAAGATTCTTCAATTGCTAGAAGCTTTCTTCACACCTCGGTGTCCATTCAAACTTTATTCCCTTCTTTTGCAAAGAAGTGACTGGATGTGCAACCTTGGAGAATCCTTCAATGAATCTCCTATAGTATCCTGCGGCCACATAAAAGATCTTACATCTGTCACATTTCTCGGAGTAGGCCAATTCATAATGGCCTCAATCTTCTCAGGGTCTACAGATATACCCTCATCTGAGATAATGTGACCCAAATAATGAATCCTATCTCTATAGAAGTCACACTTGCTCAACTTTGCATACAATTGATACTCCCTGAGCAATTGCAATGTCAACCTCAGATGCTCTTCATGCTCTTCCTCATTCTTAGAATAAATAAGAATGTTGTCAAGGAAAACAAGAACAAACTTGTCCAAATACCTGCTGAAGACACTATTCATAAGGCACATAAATGTAGCTGGTGCGTTTGTGAGACCAAATGGTACCACTACAAACTCATAATGCCCATACCTTGTCCTGAAGGCTGTTTTATGAATGTCTTCATCCTTGATTCTTACCTGATGGTAACCAGACCTCAAGTCAATCTTTGAAAATATCTTTGTTCCCCTCATTTGATCAAAGAGGTCATCAATCCATGCCAAAGGGTATTTATTCTTCATCGTGACTTTGTTCAACTGTCTGTAATTAATACACAACTTGAGTGTACCATCTTTCTTCTTTACGAACAAAACTAGTGCTCCCTAAGGAAACACACTCGGCCTGATATACTTCTTCTCCAACAACTCTTGTAGTTGCATTTTCAGCTCTAGCATTTCTGGTGTGCTCATCCTATAGGGTGTCTTGGACACTGGTGTTGCTCCTGGCACAAGTTCAATTGTGAAATCAATGTCTCTCTTTGGAGAAAGTCCTGGAATCTCATCAGGAAACACATCCCTGAATTCCTGCAACACATGAAAATACTCCAACCTAGGAGTTTCATCCTCTGTTGCCTCCAAAATGTGAGCTGCATACAACTGACAACCTCTCTTACAGAACTTCTTCAACTGCATTGCTGAAATCTGCCTCACAGAAATCACATTTGGGATGCCTCTTACAACTCTTGGGTTCCCTTCTTCATCCATGCATTCAAAGGTCTTATTGTAACAGTTAAACTTTACCCTATGAGCTTCTAACCAATCCATTCCAATGAGAACATCATAGGAACCAAGTGGTAGAACATTCAGATCTACACAAGTGACCAGTCCACTCATAACCAATGGGCATTTCTCTACCACGTCACTAACCTTCCTTTTAGTTCCAGTGGCTAGCTGAACTAACCAAGATTTCCTATGCCTTACTTTCTTAAAAGCACAAATCTCCACTACTCTAGGAGTAATGTAACTGTGAGTAGAACCAGGGTCAATCAAAATAGAAATAGATTGCTCAACAATCTTACCTACAACTTCAACCACAGTTGACTGGTGATCCGCTTGGCGGTCCTCCAGCGCTGCATAAATCCTAAGGATAGCCCTTGCTACTTGACCCACTGTTTCTGCCTTTTGAATGTTGTAAGCTGGCCATGCATTCTCATTCTCAAGTGGACAATTCCTGCGCATGTGGGGTCCTCCACATTTCCAACATTAGAGTGGTTCTCTATTCTGCTGTGGTTCTCCGGGCTTTTGTCCCACCACTTTGATTGGTTGCTTCTCCACTCGGAAAGGTTGCTGCTGCTGATTCCTGAAGTTAGAAGGTTTAAAACCTTTCTTCCTTTGGTCAGACTTCTTGTTCTTCTTGTCCTTCCATGTCTTATGATAATCAGGTTTTCCTTTGCTTTGCTCATAGCAATACTTAGCCTTTCTTATTGCTTCTTCAAGAGTTCTAGGTTCATAAAACTCAATTCGGTCTTTGTAAGATTGAGGTAATCCACTTAGGAAATGCTGGATCTTCACTTTTTCATCTTTGATATACCTGACATACCTCAAAAGTTCCATGAACTTGTTTGCATACTCTTTCATAGTCTGTTGTCCCAATCTCAACTCATGGAACTCTTTGATCATATCATCATAGTACCTATCAGAGAGGTACTTTTGCTTGAAGTACTTCTGGAACTGCTTCCATACAATCTTCCTTTCATTGATCTTCCTTACCTGCCTGAAGTGCTCCCACCATATGGATGCTCTTCCAGTCAAATTGAATATGGCTACCCTAGCCTTCATATTTCTTGAATAGTCTTGGACTTGGAAATATTTCCTCATCCCAAGGATCCAAGCTTCAGCTTCTTGTCCATTCTTTATCTCACCATTAAAAGTAGGAGGCCTTGCCTTCTTAAATTCATCACGTGAATGGTTTTTGTAACGCCTCTTCCTCTCATTCCTGTGAGATGAAGAACTTGAATCCCCAGTGGATCCTTTAGATTCAGATGACTCACTAGGAGATCTCTTCCTTCTTCTGGTACTGCTCTTACTACCTTCCGGTCTTACTGTCCGGTCCCCATAGTTCATCCGCTTCTGGATGTCCGTCAAACTTTGCAGCATGGCTGCATTCAAGTGATTCTGCTCTGTAACTTTGCATCTCCACCCTTAGGCTTCTCATGGTGGCTGCAAAATTTGGGGGAGTATCTTGGAATCTTCTCCTGTTTGACTCTGTCTTGGCATTTCCCACACGGATGTTTTCTCCCATAACATCTTCCTCATGTTCATAGGGATCCTGTGCATCATTCATGCTGTAGGTTCTCATGGCTGAACCAAAACCCAACTTTACTGATCTGCACTGTGTGGAATGCTGCCCTTTTGAAGGTGACTATAATTCTGCAAAATGTGTTAATAAACACGATTGTTAGATGCAAAACATTCACATGAATCATACATTACTTACCTTCACTTGGAAAAATCATACATTGACAACTTTGCCCTGTTGTTTGCCGATTGCACACTAGAAGCAGAAATCTTCCGAAAGCTGGTGCCTTATGGAGTCAAAATACTAAAATGCGTAAAGAATAAAATAACAAGTGTTGAAATCAAAGTAGTGAACATTAGGTTGTGCGAGTGCTCTTGGTAGATTTTAAGAATTGTAAGTGCTCTTGATTAGGGTGTCAACGAAGGTTTGTCAAAAAGCCGGGAGAATATTCCAAGTTCAATCCGTTGAAGACACGACGGGCCCGCCCAGTATCCCAGGCTGGTATCGCAGAGATTGACCAGCTAGCTGAGAAGCTTAGACAGCGGGGGTTCCGACGCCTCTACTAAGAAGTACTTTAGAAAATTCCCTACAACGTCGGTGCGTTGGTTACAGGGTTTAAATTTTATTAAGTTTTTCTTGCAAGATTAGAGATCCAGTGTCGTTTCTGGGTACTCCGATTTTGAGGTCGGTCAGAGCATACTCCGGCAAGGAGAAAACGAAGTTAATTAATTAGGGGGTGTGCGTTCCAAATTTTATTAAGTTAATTGATTAAGACTCTCCGACAGAGAGCGCTCCTGACCCCGTCTTATGATAGTGGTTCAAGAGACTTAGCTAATCTAGAATGCCTAATGCAAGGATGTGCAATTCTTAGTATGCTCTCCAACAGAGAGTGCTCTTGACTTGTGTTACTGCAAGTTCAAGAGACTTAATTAATTTGTTAAAATTAAAAGAAACACAAAGATCTAAACCACCCAAGAATCTCTTTCAGGATTTCTAGGGCCCTAATCGGGAAAGCAAGGGGGTAAGCAAAACTCTATTAAAAAAAAATGTAAAGAAACAATGCATTAACCAAGTAAATAATCAGAGAGACATTTTACTTCACTTTTCATAGATGATAATCTAATCAACAATTAATCAAACAAATTTTTCCTTTTTTGATAACTTTTATGCAAGCAAAAATGAAATCAAACCTAATCTAACATGAGAACAGATTGCATAAGAGGAAACTAGTAAGAATATACTGATGAAATCAAATCTAACTAAGCCTTTTAACAAATTGAAACTGATTACCCTATTCTACTTTCACCATTTATTTATCTTGCAGGTATAAAGCAAATTGAAAAAATTGGAATATGGACAATGGCGATATAGGCTTCCCCCAAATGGGGGAAGTGGGGTGTGGGAGCTTTAATCCCACTTGCTCTTTTATTAATTCTTTACAATGCATTTCTTTTGATGTTTTTTGCCTCTTTTCCTATCTTTGGAAGGCTTCCGGATTGAGCTGAGAAAGGGGAATGAAGAAAGGGGGATAATGAGTCTTTTTTAAGCTTTGAATCTTCAAGCTTTTGCCAGCACTTCCGCTGTACCTGTCACAAAAGTAAAAAATCAGCAAGCTAACAATACTAAAAAGTGATAGGAAAGACAATGCAAAAACAAAAAAAATTTGGAAAATTTTTGGAAATTTTGCATGGAAAGTACAAACTTCTTCCTAGATCTAATGAATAATATTAGATCTAACACAGCCTAAAGAAGATAGATCTAAATATAAACAATGAAAGAGTGGATCTACTTCTTAAGCAATGCAAAACAAGAAAAAGGAAAGGGTAAAGAAGAAGGTGTTCTTGTGGATGGAACACAAGAGCAGAAGAGAAGTTTCCAGCTTTCTTTTGTAAGAGAAGAATACGATCTGTGTAGGTCCTGCAATCACAAAGTGTTAACAAAGGGGTTGCTTGAAGCTTGGGCTAGATGTAGCTGAACTCACACCCTTCTTCAACCTATGAAATCTAATAACACCAAATCAAACACAAAGTGAGACAAAATCATATGAAAGTATGCTAAGAAAATTAAATCAGGATCAACATTACGTATTATTGACTACTCATGTTTATCAAGATTTTAATTTACTTTGCATAAATAATCAACTTGAAACATCAAATGACTATTCTACCGTGCCAACAGTGGCCCTCTTGAGCTTTAACAAAATAAAATTGATCTCATTCAAAGTATTTAAAAGCAAAGGGTTAGAAGCAATGTCACCTCAACCATGAAAAGTATACCACATGCAAGAGCTCATAGACCTCCAAAGTCGAAATTCTTATTAAAAATTCAAAGCAAAGCCTAATACAATTTCTACAGAGTAACTCTGCCACAAAAGTTCCACCATGATAGAGCTGAAAGAGCCTCTATTTATACAATGAATGAAGACAAAAACCCTAAAACCAAACTAAGAGTAACACCGGAGTAATTGAATGAGCCCGGCATGATGATTTGGAGTTGAACTGAGCTGCAACTGAGTTGTAACTGAGTGCTGGAGTAATGAGAGGGGGTGAGGTGGCTCATCCTCCCTCGTAATGATCACACAACCAATAGATAACCCACACTTCAACCAAAAACGGATTTGACCAAAGAGGGCAAATTTCTGACTGATAGTTCAACTGCTACACTCCGATACTTGATCTGAAACTGACCGATATTGATTGGAATCACCATAAATGCTCCGTGCCACGTCATTTAGCCTTTTATTTTGCTGAATTCGGATTAATTTGGAGAGATTTGGATTTTCTCCAAAATAATCTTTTTTATTAATTAATCAATATTTTACCCAAAACTGACTTTTTTGAGAAAATATGAGTTACGTGGCTGAATGATGATCTGAAACTTGGTGCTAGCTCGCTGGCTAGTCATGAATGATTTTTGGCTCAAGGTTAGAGCCTTCAATCACTGAATTCGGGTTCCAGATGACCGACTTATTACAAATTGATTTTTTCCATTTAAATTATGGAAAATTTTAATTAAAAACTAGGAAAAATTAAAAATTAAAAAAATAAAAAATAAAAATTTTGACGTGTACGGTAAAATTTTTTCAGAGGGTCCTAGTGACTTAGGACATGACCATAGTCTATTCTAACAATGTCTACTAGGTTTATATATACTCAGTTGGGCTGTAATAACCCCCCAAGGCCCAGAATTCAAAATCGGGCATTCTAGCTTTGGAGGAAGCGGGAGAAAACCTCGTCAATTATACTCGGCTATAGGCAAAGCATAATTGTCAAGGACAAATAACTCCCTAGAATACCTTAGTTGAAATTTTACGTCTTAGGAGACTGAACCACTAAAAACACCCTACTAGCACATTTTATTACAAACCCTGCGGCGCCATGGTCATAATTATTCAAACAAAAAACTGACTAGCCAAAACAGGCTAGACACAAAGGCGGATCATCTGATACACTGGAAACAAACATTTATCATGTTTGTCAACTGGCGGCTCCTCAGCTAATCCAACTATGGTACAAATAAGTGGATAACAAGCTCGAAACACATAATTTTCTTTTCACAAGAACGACTTTCTGAAGGGAACAACTGTTGTTTTTTTTGTAAATACATTGATTTCGCGCAATTTGGTGCATAAACATGCTGCCATTTTTCACCCTTCTGGCCCCTAAAATCCCACTGAAAAACCGTGCTGAATTTCTCTGTTTCGGCAAAATTTTCAAAATTTATAGCTGCTGCATCGGAAATTTTTTTAACTTTCACCTGCTATAGCGGATCAATCCTCGACTTTCATCCGCCGCTGTCGGCTACAATTTCTTTTTCCAGCCGTCGCCGTAGCAGCTCGACTTTCGGTTTCTAGCCGCTGTTGCGGCTCGTTCTTCGTTTTCTAGCCGCCGCTATGTCGGCTCCGTTTCCTTCTTTTCTCCGCCACATGTCAGCTCGAACTTCATTTTCCGCTAGTCGCCGTTGTGGCTCAAACTCCAATTTTCGTCCGTCGTAGCGGCTCGATCATCAACTTTCGTCCGCCGTGTATTGGCTCGATTCTTTTCTTTTGCCCGCCGTCGTTGCGGCTCAAAGTTTGGTTTCCAGCCGCTTCGTCGGCTCGGTCTTTGTCTTTCAGCCGTCGACTACACACTTAGAAAAATTTCCGAAATTTTCCTTCTGCGACCCAAGCTCCAACTTCCTTCCACCACACATCAGCTTCGAGTCAAACTTACACTTGCCGCGTAGTGGCTCGAATTTCATCTCCTGTCCGCCGTCGTTGCGGCTCGGGCTTCAACTTTCTGCCACCGCCCAACACTTAGAAGATTTTGAGAAAATTTCTTCTGCGGCGAAATTTTCCTCTTTTTCCCCGTCGACGTTGCGGCCATCTCCTTGGGACCCAACTGACACTGCAGCTCCCCCATCGATTATCTGCCACCGTCGGCTCACATTTCGCTGAACTCCCCGCCATAGCGGCTCTTTCTCAGGGAACTCGGCCACCGTTGTGGCTCGATCCCCAAGTTACAGCCGCAACTATGGAAAGAATCTGCCGACGACTCCGTTGTATCGGCAAATTTTAGTGAAAGCGGCCGCCGTAGCGGCTCCGTTTAGGCGAACTCAGCCGACATGGAGAATATCCCACACTTAGAGAAATTTTTCCAAATTTTCTCTGTCTGCTGCTGGGTTCAACAGGGGTTACCTCACCTCTCTGTTAGCAGAGTTTTCTTGGCCCATAGAGGCCCAATACTACAACTTAAAGCTCTGATACCAATCTGTCACATCCCCACCCTTCTACCGGCGAGAGGACGCGACTATAATGCTAACAATCCGGGCAATCTAGCCCCATGAACGTAAAATAAAATGCATTGGAAATAAACATACACAGATGCATAAATAATTAACATATAGCGGAAGCAAAATTCAGTCATTCACAACATTTTAACATGTTCATATTAAATCATAATCACATATACAGATGCAGAGATAAAACGAACACAGTTGCAAGGATTTAAACACAAGAATACTTATCTTAGAAGAAGCTTGCCCACAACCAGTTACGTTGTTGCAACGTTCCACCCAACCATAGGCCAGTGTGCTCATCAATCACTCAGCAACACTGCCGCCCCCGAGCTGGGCATCATTCCACAAGGAATAAGGGGAACACTAGCAAGCTCATACGTAGCCAAGGGTACACAAAACTCAGACAAGGCAACACAATTGGGTTTATCAGGCTAACAGGGGGCTGGAAAGGTTGGCTGCTAAGCTAGTGAGCTCAATCCAAGAGCTATGGACACCTGCACCAGATCTAGCCTGACTTCTAAAACATCCACACACACCCAACACAAGGAAGCGTTCCCTTCTTTGCTACACAGTCCCTCGGGCTATGCCTTTCCTTCCAGTGCTATTCAGGAGGAGTAAAGAAGAAAGCCAACCCTCTAACTCTGTCTATGAGGCTCCTACACACACCAGGTTTGTCAAGCAAGCTCAGACCCCATTTCCACACCCAAAGACAGTTCAAAGGCCAACAAATGGTGTGCACACAGCAACAACAGTTCTGGACTGGAGGAAAAACACCATAGAGACCAAAGTCAGGTATGGAAATTGGGTAGAAACAACTCAAGCTGAGCAACTCGAATTCCAGAGTCATTTATGGCCGTAACGTGGCCAAAACGACTTCAACAACACCCAAAATTCGTGGCTTGGTTCTCCCACTCGTTGGGCAACATTAAACAACGAAATTCCCCACCGTGGGCATGTGGAAACGGCACCAGCACGCCCAGTAGAGATCCCAACCACTAGAAGCTAACAAAAACACTTCTCAGCCATGGTAAAAACACATGAAACTGCAAAATCGTGAGTGGAAAATGTACCGGCAGCTCCAAAAACGTGAGGTAAACCAACCCAATCCCTGGCACTACAAAAACGACCTCCCATCCATGGGAAAATGAAGCCAACAACTAAAAACGTGGGATGAAAACACACACAGGAAGTTCTGGATGCTTGAGAGAGCTCACGTGAAGGAAAAATGGTGAGGAAAACATACCATCGTGAAAGCATGGTAGAATGGCCTACGTTTTTGGGTTTTTTGCTTGCCCAAGGTGTCAAAACGCGTTTCCCAAAAACTGATGGCTTCTTCAATTCGAATTTGGACTGTCATACCTTGCCCATCCCATGCAATAACCAACCCAACCAATTTCTGGCAGTAATAAATGATAGGGTGAATGAGACAAGAAAGGTAGTTGACATTTCGATGGGTTCTCCCTCTGACATTTGGCTTTTCTCCATTGGCCCAAAGGTTTGAATATCCCCCCCCCTTATCCTTAGGAAATCATGCCCCTTCTCATTATTGGTGCGTTGACATAGCTGGTTGTGGGTATTTTTAATTAAAATGCATATTTACATGATGTCCAAGTTATAATGTGCCTGGCTAGCACAAAATACCATTGGCATCGATTTTAATCGCTGAACATATAACATTAAATCGATGGTGGGGCTTTTTCCTATAGCTCCACACCATGATTAATTACAATATATACATCATATACATTTAATGCAAACGGGGTCAAAATTGGGTTGTTACAGGCATAGTGGAAAAAATCGTCGATTTTTTCAAACAATCGGACATCGCGAAAAATCGACAAACATCGACAAAAATCGGGGAAAAATTGGGAAAAATTGAAAAAAATCGGGGAAAAATTGGGAAAAATTGAAAAAAATCGAGAAAAATTGGGGAAAATTGGCAAACAAGGGAAAAAATCGGTAAGCAAATTTTGACCCTATTGAAGTACAAAATTTGTATTTTTTAATGCTTGCCGTGGTTTGTCTATTTTTTCGTCGATGTTGCCGAGAAGATGTTTTCTAGACCCTCGCCGATTTTTTCCACTATGGTTACAGGTTCATACGCTGATCCTCAAATTCAAAACTTTTGGGTTCTTCTTCAGGTTCCTCACATATTTTCACATTCCTTTCCTCAGCTGGCTCATTTCTTCTAGGGTTTTGTCTATTTTCATCTACGTGCCCTCTTTGGTTGTTCCAATAAGGTCTTGGGTCGTAGGTATTTCTGTTTCTTTCATGATCCCTAGTTCTTGCTATGTCCTTTGTGAACAATGTAAGGCTTTTCATCATTTCAAACATTGCCTCTAAAGAGGGTTCTCCTTTGTGACAGGTTCCTTAGCTCTTCTGGGTTTTTGATCACTATGGGAAGATGAAGGAGCATAAACATCTAGAAAGTTTTTCTTTCCCATAGAGGCTATGTTAGCTTCTGCTTTCTTTGCCCAGGTGTGAGCGGTTTTAAGGTCATTAGGATTCTTTTCTTTAAGATTTAGACCGAACCAATCATCAAAGGCATTCAAATAAACTATCAAAATAGCTTGAGCGCTCGGTCTTAAATCCTGAGGAACGTTTGAGACTAGCTTGTCGAATTTTATATTGAACTCGTGAACAGTCTCATTTTCTTTCCTTCTAATGTCAATTAATTGATTTAGAGGGATCCTATTGTCTGGCTTTGCGGACCAGTCTTCTATAAGTTTTTTGGTAAAAGTATCATACCCATCTACAGATCCTGGGAGCAATCTATCAAACCAACTCCTGGCATCTCCTTCTAAGGTTACTTTAAGGGTAACCATATAAGCATCTTCAGCTTTAGCCCCATAGGCATCCATGTAGTTCCATACTGATTAAATGTGGTCTTCGATGGGAATTGCTGACGAACCATTGAATCTTGGAAGCTTATTAAAGTACTTCTCAGGAAAAACATGAGGAGCACCATGGATCATTGAAAAATCGAAAGGAGAAGGCCTGGCTCGGCTTCCAAATTGTCTAGGTCCTGCGGGAGGATTGGTGTGAGCCATTGGAGTATGTACTCTAGGCGGACTACTCAGAGGAGTGGAAGGATTCAAACTATTAGTTGGAGAATTGGGTTGAATGAAAATGGGACTTGATTGAAAAGCTTCCAGAGAGTTATTTAATATTTGCCAAGGTGAATTGATGACCCTCCAATAAAAGTTCGAGGATTGATCTTTAATTTTTTTATTATGATTTCAAATGTATGCCAATGAAGTTTTAGGAATGTTTCGACTTCGAAGGTTATACTCGTGGGTAGGTCCCTAAGGGGAGTCGTGTTGTGGAGTCGCCAGGTGAACGAATTGCCGTGTTCACCAGAATGAAATGTCGTAAGGAGAGATAGAAACATTACAGTGACCGTTTTATATTAATTAATTGAAATGCGATCACTGGATTTAAACCAGATGTGAATATGAATGATTGAAAAGGTAAACACATTCACAGACACCGAAGGTATATGTAAAATGAACCTAGGTAAGCCTCTACTTCTCGACAACGGTGCCAAAAATGTTATTACAGATCTTGTAGTTGCCCCGATAGATAAATCCTATACAGGATGGCAGAGGGGACAGACAACCAAAGCTATGACCTACGAAAACCCTAACCCCCAAAAGATGGATGGTTGTCACGTCGGTTAGAGATTCTTTCACTTTACGCCACTAGAGAAGCCCAAGTGACAAAGGGGAAGACCCAGATCAATCCTGAAAGGAAAGATCCAAGACAAATCACCAGATCAGACTCTTGTTGGAGAATTCATAAGGTGAGTGTCTGAAACCCTAGATTTAAGGATGAGCTACAAATTAAGGATACTTGAGTGGGATGGTTATTTTAGATTGGAAATGCCACTCATCTTAGTGCAGAAGAAAAGCAGTGTCAGTCATCAACTCATTCATTCATCAAGCAAGTAGACAAGTGTGTAGTCCCAGACAAAATCTCTTTATTTCAATTCCGGTGCCAAAGCTCATGAATTACAATGGGACACAAACCCTAACTTTCTTTTTCATCCAACGGTTGAGATTATAACATCATCAACGATGGAGATCAACAATATATCAATTAATACATGGATCAAGTGACTAAGTCAAAGAGGGGGTGCACTTTGCTCAAGGACGCCTCTCTAAAGTGAAATGTCACAACATATCATAAGATATGACATGATACAACATAGGAGGGGGTCACTAGGGGCTTAATTCACCCTAGGCCCCTTTGCAACTTTATAATATAAGATATAACAATGAAATACATCAATAGCGAATTAGAGGGGGTGCCCCTTGGGGGATTTTCCTCACTGGCTGAGCCATAGTAAAATAACCTGAACATATGCTTTCTAAAAACTGCTCGAGGACTGTCCGGGATGCTGAGAAACATCATCTGCCAAAATTCCAAGCCATTTCCTTGACTGAGGAGGCCAAATCGATTTTTTTAGTGATTTTCTAGTTCATTTTTGCTGGTACAATCTCTAGAAATTGATAAATCCACCATAACTCTATCCAGGGTGCAAACTAGGGCAAACTGACTGCTCTGGATGATCTGGAGACATAGAAGAGTGGTATAAGTGACTACTCATACCCCTTGGAACACTGCTCTGCTCTAGGAGAACCAATCACACTACTATCTGGAATAAAATTTGATCATTTGGCCAATAATTAAGTGATAATAATCACTTTTCTGGAGAACCGGGGCCAAATTCCTAAATCTAAAACTGCAGTATTGGTCCTGGGCATGTCTAGAACAAATATGGACCATGTTGTATTTTCGAGTCACTGCCTTGGGAAACGTGATTGACTTGGTCAATTGGGTTGACCAGGTCAAAGTACCCAAAATCAAGACGAGATATAATCCCAATATGATCCTGCAACCATCCAAGGTAAGAAATGCTGCAATGATGTTTATCAAAACCAAACTTGAGTCAGTTATTCATAATCATGGTGACCAACAATCATAATAATAATAAAATATACCTTTACTTCTGAAAAATCTTGAAGTCCTCTAGAAATCTGCTTGTACATGCCATACTTACAAAGTGTAAAAGATGTGCTATAGATGGGTGAGGGTGGAAGAACAAAGCTAAGGCAAGGGGAAATGACTCTTGACTGACTTTGACTTAGTGATCTAACAGAATGATAACCAATACACTTAACCAAGGTGACATATGCATGCTAGACGAACAATAAAGAATGGTGGTGTCTCATAGGTGGATGAGCTGATCTGAAAAGTGTCCATTCAACGTTGGCAATCATGTCTACGACTCACATCCAAGCTAAGCACAAGCTTCGTGAGGATCTTTTCTAGGACCCTTGCATTGAGTACACAAGAAACTGTAGTGAAGAGATCCTAGGGGACACTTGGAATCAGGTGTCCCTTACTCCATCTCACATCAAAACCCTTAGGCTCCGTGAGGAATTAATCATTACATTTCAACAATAAGCCAACAGTCTTTAAATTTAGCATTTGTTTATCTACTGCTTTATTTGGGCCTTTCACAATTTCATTTCATAGCCTTTCTAATTTGTGTCTAAAGACAGTTTGCAATTTCATTTGCAGGCTTGCATTTTATTATATATATAGCATACAACTCATAATGCATGTAATGATGGTAGACATACTACTTCAGGTTTTATCTGACAACTTCTCAGGCAACAAGGGGGAATATCCACAATCAGGACCAAACATCGGGGGCAACCGACCATAGAGGTCAAGGCTTCAAAACCCAACTCACCTAAGCTCAGGAACCAACACTAGCGGGTTCTCCTGGCCCAGAAGGATCAAGGCTTCGGTAAGTTTTGTTGCACAACTCAGAGTCGAGACACAAAACAACACGAGATCCAACATGCATAGGGGTTAGAATGGGGAAAGGATCTCAATCTCACAAGTTTCCATCAGTCTGAGTCATGGGATAATAAGAAAAATGAATGAATTGAATGGACGGGCACAAATGACATGGAACCAACCTAGCACTAAGGTTTACAGTTTGTTCGAGCATGGCATGGGCAACAATCTTCACATTGAATTCTTCGATAAATCATAACACATGTTAGAGCAATAGATAACATATAAGCGCGGGTCACCATAATCATCCTAACATGACAAGCATAGGTTTTTGATACATCACAGAGCAAAACTAAACCAAGGAAATATACTTGATCTCACCATGTATACTTGTCTCCAACTAATAAGCCCTTCTGTGACTATGTGTACTAACTCCTGATGTGCTGCTATGCTCTGATGAACTAGATCATCAGCAAAATCATCTCAATGGACTCCTGGATCTCAGCCCTGGCAAGGAAAATATGAAGAACAAGGCTCTTAAGTGAAATGAAGTTGTAAAGATCCATGCTGATACCCCATGTAAAAGTAGTCCGGAATAGAAATAGAAACAAGTCTGCATGCTGCATTATGGAAGCCTAGTTGCAAATGTATATGTGATAACAAGTAAGTGACTCAACTAACCAACTATGTCGGCTAGGTTCCCTAATTACTGCTGACTACCTAGGAAAACACAAAATACATTTGATGTATTACTTTTGTGGGTACTATTGCCCCGACTTACAATGGAGGTTTTACCTCATGACTTTTACATGGCCAATTACGTCAAGGACATCTCCGAAGGAGAATACAACAAAAGTACAATAGAGTATCCTTTGAAGTTACAATATTTCAACACATCCCCATTGGGGGATCTTCATCGGTGTGACTTTTTCATGGTTTGATTTTTTTAGTAGTTTAGTTGTTTATTTTATCTTTTCCAGCAAAAGAAATACTAACCCCACGCATTCCCGAGTTACCCGAAAGGGAAAATAGATTCGTGGTAGGAATAATTAAATAACAGTTTCCTTTTTGTTATTTCTTTTATCATTTTAAAATTAACCCGGCTGTGTTCTCTCGAGTATCCTGAAAGGGGGAAAGACATTCTCTGCCGCGAGTGGTTTGTTAATAAACATCACATTTAGATTTAATAAAGCAAACCAAGGCCTTGCTTCCCGTATGCTCTGAACCACTGCACATAGTGTGATTAGTTTGGTTGCTTCAAAAAGGAAGTTTGGTGACTAGATTAATAGGGAAATCCACACAAGTTATTTTCCTAAGAATTCGGGAGGTCGCAAAGGGTGACTACGATAAGAGTCAGGGGGCTACTCCACGCAGGTTATGCCTCTCCTTGTTGGACACTTGGTAAAACGATTCTAGTGCTCAATTCAAGGGAACTTGGTTTGTTGGGCCAAACCCCAATTTACCCACTCCTTAATCAACTCATTAATAAATCTTAAAACTTACCAACGAGACAGTGCAATACTTTCATTGAGACTACAACAACACCCCTTATACACAATTACTCCATATTCATCGGCACTGGGGTATTCAATTTTATGATTAAATCAATCTTCATAACATGTCGTGAATGGTGTTTGATTTTCCTAAGCAGTTGGTTATAATTTATTTTGCAGTGGTTTGTTGTTAAGAATTTAATTCATTTCATATTAACTCCTAGAATCAAACATTTCTTTTGTAGAGTAAAAACCTTAGCTTTTACTTTTATAGGGACCTCCCTCTTTTGCTTTGCTAGGAGTTGGCTTAGACCGAGGAATTGAGTATTAGGTGACAATACTTGGCTCGAGCTTGCCCCCAAGGTCGCACCCAGTGGCTTGAAGATTTCTGCCACATGACTCGAGGTGCTAATTAGGCGGCAACACTAACATCAGATTGGATTTGTGTATATGCCTTCATTAGTCCTCCACAATTTTCCTTTGCCTTATGCTGTCGTGTTTGCTTGTCATGATGTATTTAACAAATCCATTAATGATACATTATCTATATATTTGATTCTCTCTCATGTTTATAGTTGTGCATCGTTAAAGCTGATAGTAGAGTCAAAGCAATACCAAACATTGTATCTGTGATCAAGAAGCAAGTTCGCTCATGTGGTCCCATTGGAGAGAGAGAGAGAGAGAGAGAATTAATTAAAAGAGCAAGTTAAAATTCAAGATTATATGAGAGGCTGATTTTATCAAATGATGTTTTTCTAGAGATTAGTCCCAGATTTAACATTGAAGAGAACAATTTCAAGAGTCTAAAGTTTCCCTAGGACCACATGAGTTGGGTTACTCCCTTCTTATTCTTAGGCATGAGCTTTGGCGTTGCCATAATACCATTGTTGGATTTTAGAGATGCACGACCATAAACATGAGAGCTATGTCACATGGTTCAGGTTCGGGCTCAACAACCATGGAATTTGGATAAAATTTGAATTTTGCAATGCAGTTTAGATAAAATTTGGCATTAAATTCATTGATTTATAAATTTCAAACTTTTGAATATATATATTTTTCGATGGAATACACATCATGCAAAGCCCTTCGAGCACTTCCCCTCATTTCAAGGATGGTAACCGGGGTAAACTGTTTGGTTGCAATGTTGCCAACCTAATTCATTGGGAACATTGAGTGAGGCCCTCAATATTCACATAGATAGCCAGACTGGGGATTGACCCCGTGTCCTCGAACTTGCAGCTCACAACACTCAACCACTTGATCTAGGCCACTGGGCTATATATATATATATGTATGTATGGATATATAATTATTTTTTTGGGAGATTTTTCTCTTTTTTACCCTTTAAAAATCTGGTTTTAATGATTAAAAATGGCGATTTTTTGAAAATTCACCTTTGAAATTCAACAAAACCCAATGTTTATTTTTGGAGATAAGTGAATTTCGATTCTTATGAATAAAATTCGCTGATCCTTGTGACTTAGCATAAGAGAGAAACAAATACACAGAGAATGTATTGTTTAATAATGGAGTTTGAATACATCACCATAATATTGTTTCACACATGAAGTGATAAGTTATTTAACTGTCTCAATTAAACTATATTTAATGTTGGGCCATTAACATTTACTACGACCCTTTAACATTAGGACTCTTAACAACACTTTTATTGAGTGGTACCACTCTAACAAGATGTAGATATCTTGAAAACTATGTGGCCTACGCCAGGTGATTCTGAGAAAATATGCAAAACATTAGAGCATTATGTAATGGGAACCATAGAAAGCATGGCTTTTTGCGCATAAGCAGGTGTGATTGGCCCATAGAGGTGAAAGAAGTTGGTACTACCAAATGAGAACAACAAAAAATTGTTCCTGTTAAACAAACAAGTCTAGGACCATTTAGGGTCAATTAATCATTTTCGAAACACTTATAATTTGTCAAATGGTAATGTCCCTCAATCTACAACTTGGTTACATAATTTAAAGATGTTTCCCACCATTTCCACAATGTCAGGATCTATAGAGGGTCTTAGAATCATTTTTAAAACACTTATAATTTGTCAAATGGTAGTGTCCCTCAATCTACAACTTGGTGACATAATTTACAGATCATCTTTCCCAGATCATCGTTCCCATCATTTCCACAATGTCAAGATCTATAGATGATCTTGGAATCAAAGTTTTCAAATAGTCCATTTGTCCATATGACTTTGGCACATCAACATACTCACTCAATGTTCATAGTGTTCTGGGTGAAGCGATGGGCTACTGCTTTTGCACAAATTTGTTCTTTGCTCTTTGCAAATACAATCTCCTAAGAGGGAAAGTCTAGACATTGTTAGGGGTTTAGGGTGCAGAAGTATTTCTTAAGGCAATCCAATGGCTATCAATTTTTATGTTCAATTTCATTTTTGACAGAAACATGAATGGATTAGTTTCATGGAGATACCTGAATTTTTTTTATCAATTCACATTATGAAATTACTTTTCAGCACCCACTAGCCAGTGTATTTCACTTTGTCATATTCAGTCACAAGTACAAGATTATGGGTGCACAATTAAGGCACTTGGCTTATATTTCCTATGCGAATTTAGTTAAATTGCTATGATAGAACACTTATTTCCAAGTATATAAAAGAGTTTATTAGTTTGCTTAAGGGCAATGCTTGTGTAAATCAAACAATGTTGTTTCTATTTAGATTGTGAATAAATATCAATTTATATCTTTTAATTTGTATTGAATTTGGAAAATTGGATGTAGAGTAAAGAATACATGTGATATAAACATATTTGTAACAATATGAACTCAAATAATCTCTTTGTAAAGAGTAACCCTCAACTAGAATATCTTTTGTTGCATTTCTAATCTGATTGGTATTTATTTATAAATTATTTATAAATATGCAAGACTTCTTATTATGCATGCCATTTTCTGTTTTAGGCAGCACGATTTGGGGGCAAAATTCTTCTAAAGGGCTTATATTCAGGGCTTGCAGGAAATCTTGCAGGTGTTTTGCCGTAAGAATTTGTTTCTTTATATCCTATTATTTTACTCTTTTTTTTTAGTTTTGGTTGAAGATTATGTTAGAATAAATAAAATACAATAGCTAGCTTTTGCATTTTTGCTTTTGTTCACTCTATCTTTAAATTATCATGCTTTTTTGAACAAGGAGCACCTGGCCATATGAGTTTTCTGGGTTTAAACACCTAGTCATTGGAATGATACTATTAGGAAAGGAATTAATGCACTAGGGGTATGATCATTAAACTTTATATTGGAACTCCTTTATATTGGAACTCCTTAAATAATGCACTATTATGAAAGGAATTTTTTTATAACAGAAACAGATAGGATTTATATTATAAAAGGGGTTGTGGAAAACCAAACAGCCTGAGCTTACAAAATATGTCAAAATTTAAACAAAATTGCTCTTCCGAGCTGAAACAACATATATAGTTCTTCAAAATAACATAGCAGAAATACATGGCCTGAGGCCTTCCTTCAAAATCTAAATCTTTACTACTTAGTACTGAATATACTGTCTGAGTAACCATGAGCAAATAAAAAACATGAGCAAACACTTTAACCAAAATTATGCCCTAAATGGGTTTACGCCATGGACACATCATCACCTAAGTCACCTGACACAAGGAAACGGGACATGAAGGACACAAAAATACGAGTGTCCGGCATGGACACGGTGACCTCTGGAATCATGACACGTTTTACACGGTACACGAAGGACACAAAAATACGAGTATCCGACACAGACACGGTGACCCCTAGAATCAGGACACGGAGGACACGTTATATATATATTAAAAACATAGGCATAGATCCAATTTATTTTAGAAACTAGAACATTTACAAATATTGAATATAAATTACTATATAGAATCAATACACATTACACATTCTGTCATTCACAAATCAAAATGAGATACAAAGATGATAGCTCAAGATGTCAAAACCATATTTTTCATCAAGTCATCAAAATCAAGATGTATTACATAGATGTCAGAATGCCAATGGAAACTAGTAAATAGTAAATACAAAAAGGGGTAGATCATAGATGAGATCAAGATGGAAGAATCTCATCCGGCAATAGTCCTCCCCCATGCCGGAAACAACAAACTCATCATTGCCCTGACCCTTTTCTTCCTCCTCCTCCTCCTCCTCCTCTGTGCCCATCTGACGATCTGCATCTGCTGGTGTGGAGGATGACCCCTCCATAGGATCACCAATGCCTCTCTAGCCTTTGCCTTAATCCTCTAGAGACATCAGTGTTAGTGCTCTGTACAATTTGTGGATCCATGTGCATCCATCTTGTTGTTGCTCAAGTCATCACTCCCCAATTTGATGAAGATGGCTAATCCAAATGTTAAAATGAGGTAGAAAGCTTAACATGCATAATCAATGTTTTTGGTTTGTGTGAAGGGTATAATTTTACTAAGGGCATGATAGATGAGTTCAATAGTCAAGACTCAACACAACCAACAACATGATACTTAGAGCGCTTGGCACTATCAATTAAAAATTTAAATGCCAATCCCATCCCTCACACATGATAGAATCCAGTTTTGAAATGTTGCAGTCCCACCAGTTCTTAGATGCTGAAATTCTGAAAAACCCGTAAATACCACGACACGATGTCAACACGTGTCTGACACATGTTTTTTCGTGGAACCCCAAGATGATATTGTAATGCATTTCTATGTCATTTGCAAGATTTTCATATTTCAAATTCTGCTCTTTCAACATTGATTCCATCTCCTCCTCCTTATTTTCTTGCTTCTCCATACGGATACTTAAAACTCAATTGCTTGCCTCATCCCTTCCATTTGACTATTCATCCTTCTCAAACATTTTTTAAGCTCAACATTTCCTTCTTCCCCATTTTGTCATGAGTTAGAAGGGTGAGCCATACTATAGAATTTAATATAAAATCCCAAACTTGTTGGTGCACTAAAGACTAAATAAAACCCATGAATCAATCATAACCTACCTAAAATATCCAAAACAGAGGGCCTGTTCAACCTCAAGGGTGTAACAACCGGTCCTCTGAAAAGTCCCAACACGCCCTGTCGAATCCAATCCAACCAGAAAATTAAAAGCCAGGCTAAAACAAAAATCACCTCTGGGAGAGCATACAGCTTACATTTGTCGCTAAACCTATTGTCTCCACGAGAGCGCATCACCAGGGTATACTCAGATTGCTAATCTCAGCCACCATTGGAGCTACTATCCAATATAAACCCAAGCTTGCCTCTGTCATTGTTCCTACTGTCTTTGTGAGGACGTTCAATGAAAGCACAAATGATCAATACCTCTTGAGCTCAACCTCCACTTATTCTGCTTTCTATCGATAGGGACTCTGAGACATTGAATATTCCACCTCTGCTAAGAGATTGGTGTACATGGGACATAAAATATTCCATGCTACAAGTTGAATTACAAGGGGCAAGGGGCTTGTTACCCCTTGAAATGTAGGGGTGACTTGATCATCAATGCCTACCCGATCTTCAATCACAACCAATAGTTCCACATATGAGATTTATGGTTTACCCATGGATATTTGCTAGAGACACACTTCCAACTTGCTTAGATCACCATGATATGTGCCAGAGATCGATGGGACATTCAGTTAAAACTTGACCCTAGTGTAATGGCATATGCCATTTAGTTGACTTATGGAAAATACTTTCTTATGTGTGGGCATGGACATGAGGGGTTGATGATGTTACTCTATAATGGCTCATGAATCTTAGGTTGTTGTTTCATAGCTAAAGATGCATTGTGACGTGGTTATAATTTTTTCCTTAGATCAAGTGTATGATCTTGTGAGTTAGGTGTATCCCTAGGGATTTAAGTAAGTGTGGCACTCATTGCAATTGACTTATCATATGCTATGTTCCAAGGCCTCTATACTATTCCCATGTATGAATGCGTAAGCCAAAGTTAAAAGAGTCAAAATACTGTAAGGGAAATGTAGCTAAATGATAAATGCTATATGTGTGAGCAATACCCCCTTGTAAAAAGCTAGGTTCCCTATGTCCTGGGATATCAAAGCTAAATCTAAAACAAAGGGACAAAAAAATAAAAAATAAAAAGGGATTACAAAAAAGAGGCACAAGGAAAGGGCAACTCAAGAAAAAACTGTCCCTTCTAAGGCACACATGCAGAAGAAAAATTATTAACCCCTAGTTGTTGAGAGCTAAGAGGTAGACCTAGCACTCAGTTGCATTTCTATGATGGTTAATTCTCGAACACCCTTCCCTAGAATTACATTCATTTCCTCGATCTCCCTTTACTTAGAAACTTATGAAATGCACTTGGTCTCAAGGGTGTAACATGAAATCTGGATTAATTATGATCACACCACGGAAATTGTAATGTTATCGGTATATTTAATCAAAAGCTAGTGAATTAATTATAAAAGTGCACTTGCTAACCTTTTCATGTTAATGTTTGACATTATTTGAAGGTATTTTTCATAAGTCATACATTATATGGTCCAATACTTGGGAGTGGCTTGTATTGATGATGTATAGTCTCCATGTGATGAGTGCCCTCCTTGTACACACATTTGCAGGCACACATGGTACCTTTTGACATTTTTGATGGGACATTGTTTTTGGAAGGGCATCCTAGTGTCCAGAGCAATGTTGATTTTTCTGATTTCAGCACTAGATAAAATTATCCCTAGTGTATTTCCTTGCTTAAAAATTAATTTCAGCCCACTGATTATTTTACACTAGCTGAGATCGATCAACAATAAACATAACAATGGAAGCAAATAGGAAACAAATCACATAAATACACAAACATATTCTGCCCTTCAAATCATCTTTTCATTAGATAAATAATATAAGATTACAAGGGCTCTGTTTCTAGGAAAATGGCCTTGAAAAATAACAACAAACCTGGCAAAATTTGCCCTTCAGAAGATCAGAATCAACTGAAAATTTGCTTTGGATATCTCCACATTAAAACCTAGATTTTTTTTTTTTTTTGCTCCCTGTTCTTTTCTGTCCGTACCATACTGTATCGTATGGACAACTCAAAGGAATCCGTATGGATGATTCCTGCAAACTTTTTCTGCCTGTTTTCTGGTTAGCTGCGCCTTTGCCCTGCTAGTATGGCTTCCTGTTGCTTCCAAATTGCTGTCCTCTTTTCTCCTTGGCTTGGAAATCAATAAGTCCTTCTTCTTCCCTCGGATGAAAGCCCTTCTTCACCCTTGCCCAAGAGACTGAAAACCATAAATTCTTTCTCAAAATTTTCCACTCAATGCTTGAGCCTCTCTCTTGTGTCTTTCTCCTCTCCCCTTAGCTCCCTTTTATTCTTCTGGGTTGAACCAAAACCCTAACTTCATTCACTCACTTGAGATGTAGGGCTAAAATTCATTTGATTAACTTAAATCACTGTTGCCAACTTTTTTGTACCATAGTTGGATTAGCTAAGGAGCCGCCAGTTGACAAACATGATAAATGTTTGATTCCAGTGTGTGAGATGATCTGCCTTTGTGTCTAGCCAGTTTTGGCTAGTTAGTTTTTTGTTTGAATAATTATGACCATGGCCCCGTGGGTTTGTAATAAAATGTGCTAGTAGGGTGTTTTGAGTGGTTCGGTCTCCTAAGACGTAGAATTTCAACTAAGGTATTCCAGGGAGTTTTTTGCCCTTG
>LPNX010331225.1:436335-469092 GCA_001517045.1 Pseudotsuga menziesii
TCTCTCGCTTCCTCCAAAGCTGGAATGCCCGATTTTGAATTCTGGGCCTTTGGGGGGTTATTAGAGCCCAACTGAGTATATATAAACTTACTAGACATTGTTAGAATAGAGCATTGTCATGTCCTAAGTCACTAGGACCCTCGGAAAAAATTTGAAATTTTTTTACCGGACGCGTCAAAATTTTTATTTTTAAATTTTTAAATTTTTCCATAATTTAAATGGAAAAATTCAATTTGTAATAAGTTAGTTATCCGAAACTCGAATTCAGTGATTGAAGGCTTTAACCTTAAGTCAAAAATCATTCTTGATAAGCCAGTCAGCGAGATCCAAGTTTCAGAAGTTCATTCGGCCTCATAATTAATAATTTCTCAAAAAGTCATTTACGGAGAAATTATTAATTAAAATATTAAAAATGAATATTTTGGAGAAAATAAAAAACTCTCCAAAATTAACCAAATTGAATAAAATAAAAGGCTAAATGACATGGCACGGAGCATTTATGATGATTCCAATCAATATCGGTCAGTTTTAGATCAAGTATCGGAGTGTAGTAGTTGAACTATCAGTCAGAAATTTGCCCTCTTTGGTCAAATCCGTTTTTGGTTGAAGTGTGGGTTATTTATTGGTTGGGTGATCATTACAAGGGAGGATGAGCCACCTCACCCCCCCTCATTACTCCAACACTCAGTTACAACTTAGTTGCAGCTCAGTTCAACTCCAAATCATCATGCCGAGCTCATTCAATTACTCCGGTGTTACTTTTAGTTTGGTTTTAGGGTTTTGGTCTTCTTTCATTGTATAAATAGAGGCTCTTTCAGCTCTATCAAGGTGGAACTTTTGTGGTAGAGTTACTCTGTAGAAATTGTATCAGGCTTTGCTTTGAATTTTTAATAAGAATTTCGACTTTGGAGGTCTATGAGCTCTTTGCATGTGGTATACATTTTATGGTTGAGGTGACATTGCTTCTAACCCTTTGCTTTTAAATACTTTGAATGAGATCAATTTTATTGTGTTAAAGCTCAAGAAGGCCACTGTTGGCACGGTAGAGTAATCATTTGATGTTTCAAGTTGATTATTTATGCAAAGTAAATTAGAATCTTGATGAACATGAGTTGTCAGTAATACGTAGTGTTGATCCTGATTTAATTCTCTTAGCATACTTTCATATGATTTGATCTCACTTTGTGTTTGAGTTTTGGTGTTATTAGGTTTCACAGGTTGAAGAAGGGTGTGAGTTCAGCTACATCTAGCCCAAGCTTCAAGCAACCCCTTTGTTTAACACTTTGTGATTGCAGGACCTACACAGATCGTATTCTTCTCTTACAAAAGAAAGTTGGAAACTTCTCTTCCTCTCTTGTGTTCCATCCACAAGAACTCCTTCTTCTTTACCCTTTTCTTTTTCTTGTTTTGCATTGCTTAAGAAGTAGATCCGCTCTTTCATTGTTTATATTTAGATATATCTTCTTTAGGCTGTGTTAGATCTGATATTATTCATTAGATCTAGAAATAAGTTTGTACTTTCCATACAAAATTTCCAAAATTTTTCTAAGTACAATTTTTTTTATTTTTTTCAATTTTTTTTTATTTTTGCATTGTCTTTCCTACCACTTTTTAGTATTGTTAGCTTGCTGATTTTTTACTTTTGTGACAGGTACAACGGAAGTGCTGGCGAAAAATTGAAGATTCAAAGCTTAAAGAAGACTCATAATCCCCCTTTCTCAGCTCGATCCGGAAGCCTTCCAAAGATAGGAAACGAGGCAAAAAGCATCAAAAGAAAGGCATTGTAAAGAATTAATAAAAGAGCAAGTGGGATTAAGGCTCCCACACCCCACTTCCCCCATTTGGGGGAAGCTTGTATCGCCATTGTTGATATTCCAATTTTTTCAATTTGCTTTATATCTGCAAGATAAATAAATGGTGAAAGTAGAATAGGGTAATCAGTTTCAATTTGTTAAAAGGCTTCGTTAGATTTGATTTCATCAGTATATTCTTGCTAGTTTCCTCTTATGCAATCTGTTCTCATGTTAGATTAGGTTTGATTTCATTTTTTCTTGCATAAAAGTTATCAGAAAAGGAAAAATTTGTTTGATTAATTGCTGATTAGATTATGATTCATGAAAAACGAAGTGAAATGTCTCTCTGATTATCTACTTGGTTAATGCATTATTCCTTTACTTTTCTTAATAGAGTTTTGCTTACCCCCTTGCATTCTCGATTAGGGCCCTAAAAAGCCTGAAAGAGACTCTTGGGTGGTTTAGATCTTTGTGTTTCTTTTAGTTTTAACAAATTAATTAAGTCTCTTGAACTTGCAGTAACACAAGTCAAGAGCACTCTCTATCGGAGAGCATACTTAGAATTGCACATCCTTGCATTATGCATTTTAGATTAGCTAAGTCTCTTGAACCGCTGTCATAAGACGGGGTCAAGAGCGCTCTCTGTCGGAGAGTCTTAATTAATTAACTTAATAAAATTTGCAACGCACACTCCCTAATTAATTAACTTCGTTTTCTCCTTGCTGGAGTATGCTCTGATCGACCTCAAAATCGGAGTACCTAGAAACGACACTGGATCTCTAATCTTGCAAGAAAAACTTAGTAAAATTTAAACCCTGTAACCGACGCACCGACGTTGTAGGGAATTTTCTAAAGTACTTCTTAGTAGAGGCGCCGGAACCCCCGCTGTCTAAGCTTCTCAGCTAGCTGGTCAATCTCTGCGATACCAGCCTAGGATACTAGGCGGGCCCGTCATGTCTTCAACGGATTGAACTTGGAACATTCTCCCAGCTTTTTGACAAACCTTCGTTGACACTCTAATCAAGAGCACTTAAAATTCTTCAAATCTACCAAGAGCACTTGCACAACCTAATATTCACTAGTTTGATTTCAAGACTTATTATTAAATTCTTTACCCATTTCAGTACTTTGACTCCATAAGGCACTGGTCTTTTTAATCTGCATAATTATTTTATTTTGATCAATTGTTTGTGGCGTGTTTTAATTTCTATCTGTGAATGCATAATTAACGAAGTCTGGAATCGTTACTTATCTTTTAATCTCTTGCTAGCAACGTGGATTGCTTTGATTTATGTGTCAAACTCATAATAAACAAACACCTTTAATCACAATAACTCCTAAACAACACCCATTCGCATCTGTAACCAATTAAAACACTTTAACCACATTGAGCCATAGAAAACTCTTTGTTAGGGACTACCCCCCTTGGCTTCGTTAGGAGTTGGCCTAAACGGAGGAGCTAAGAGTAGGTGACTGTACCTAGCTTTGTGCTTGCCCCCAAGGTCACACCTCTCCCACTTTCCTACTTGAGGAGACAACTTTCGGAAGATTTCTGCTGCTGGTGTGCAATCGGCGGACAACAATCACTAAAGCCCCAAAACAGAGGATTTTCTCTAAATTATCTCCAATTAATTATAAAAGAGCATTCACTTTAATAAGTCCTTTAATTCAAGTTAATTTCCTAAGTGCTTAAGAGGTCACGGTGATGATTCCCATGGGTAAGACACTCACCCCATGGAAATTCTTGTCCAAGCTACAAAACATCAACAAACAATTATCTTTTGATAGAGTGCCTAGAATTTTGCCATCTCAACGGCATTAGAGGCAAAGTGGCTGTTAGATTTCCAAAAATGGTTATAATAGAAAATCCAGTAAATATTAAAAAAATTGGCAATTTGAAAACTGTCACTTTGAAGCACTTGCCATTTTCAAAAGATAATTGGTTGTTAGATTTCCAAAAATGGTTATAATAGAAAATACAATAAATATTGAGAAAAATGGCAATTTGAAAACTGTCACGTTGAAGCACTCGCCATTTTTCTTCGACCACTCGATTTATAAACTGCCTCACCTATTTGGTCCACACGTGCACATACTCTCCACTTAAGGAAGGTGCAACACCCTATTTTTTGGCATGTAGAGATGCTCCCTCCTCTTGGAATGAGGATTGGTTTAATGAGGATGTATAGGTGGCTTAACAAACCACTTATTATCAATGTTCCCCCAAGTTTCTGGGACAGGGGGACGTGGGAGCGGGGAAACGCACATTCGGGACGCGTGGAGACCACCCCCAAATTTAGGGATATTCGAGGGGGACGTGGGGACGTCTCTAAAACTATAAAAATAAAATAAAATATCAAAAATAATAATTCATTTGATGTATATTAATGATTGTGCAATGTAAATACTAGATATATTAGTTTATTTTCTAAGTAGTACCAAGTAGGAATTGTAAAATGTGAAAATAATGGGAAAACATTAAAACAAATTCCCAGGAGCATGGTTGGGGAGGGAAAGTTTCGCACAGGAGTCCCCAAGTCTCCGGGACGCAGGAAACCTGGAAATGCGTCCCCGACCCTGCGGGACGCGTCCCCATGGAACACTGTTTATTATATGCATTTTTGACCATGTAATGAGGAGGTTAGGGTTTTGGTATGTTGACCATGTCATGAGGGTTTTTATTATTTGTTTATTCATATTGAGGTGTTAGTTAGTCTCTCTTTTTATATAAGAGACCCTCCTTTCATTGTAATCTTTGCTAGAACTTGGAGAATATATTTGCTCTTGCTTCTTTTTGTCTTAGCTTTGTTTCATGTTACAGTATTGGGTAAAATATTGAAGAAGTAATTAGAAGCTATAGGTGTTTTATATCTACATATGGATTTTTTATACAAGTATTGAGCCTTGCATGATAAGATTGAGGTAAATTCTTTCCAATTTTTTTGTTTTTGTTTGATTTATTAAGCTAACATTTTACTCAGCTTATGATAGATGTTACTTGTGGTAGAATTTGTAAGCTTTTCATGCAGGTTTATCTAGAGGATTTCAACTTTTGAGTCCTCTTTTGGTTAGAAGAAACTCATATTTGGCTATCAAAGACTAGGACAAGGGTTTGATTTTTTCTATCCTCTCCTACTCTTTGATCACCAAATCTTCTCTTATTTCCTATGTGACCCCATTGCCCTTTTTCTTTTAAACAACTTGGGCACTAGTCAAGCAATTCAAAATTCCTTTAGCTACACAAACATTGAAATTTCTGTTCTTCTTTACAAGTTTTTGGTTTAAAGATGGAATTTATCTTTTATCTCACACATAAGATTAAGCAAAAGATAGCTAAATCAAACCCTCTTTGAGGGCTGCACTCCGTTTCTTTAAAGTTATCATATTTTCATGGTTAAATCTCACATCATAATAATCTTTTGCTTGCTGGTTATAAACTGAATTGATTTGAGATGACTGTTGGTTTCCAGATTTTGTTTTGGCCTTAATATAGTTCACTTCACATATCTTTTGATGGGTTAAACCTTTATAGTGTTTGAGTTATTTTCACCGAACCATCCTAGGCACTCTTGAATAGTTTTCATATTTTGGGTTATCTTTACATGGCTTATTGACACATATCATTTACACCTAATAGATCTGAAATGTAATTATTGATGTTAGCATACACACACTTCTCTCTTCTATGTTAGTGGCATGTTCAAGTAACTAAACACTTCAGTTTTTAGCACTCTAAGCAATGGTTACGTGTTACTCTTTCTAGCTTGATTGCACAATTTTTTCATTCTTTAAGGAGTTGGAAACTTCATGTTGTTTTTACCATATCATCTCCTTTGTAAATATCTTTTGTTGGTTAATAAAACAACTCTGAAATTGCTGATTTATTTTTGGAATGAATGACCTTCTTCTATTGGCAAAACCAACAATAGAACAAGCATCTAAAGCTGCTTAAGTTACATTTTATGGGATATAAATTTCAGAATGAATTTACAATTTTTCTTAAAGTTTGAAGCTGGTTCATTTGTCAATCTTCTTTATGCTTTAAAGTTCACTTTTGTTGTTGATTTTGTACACTTAGCTCATCATTTATCATACATTACAACATCAATGTTAACATGATCAATATTTGTTAATGGGATATTCTTTACTTGTTTTATTTGACCACCTCTTTTACAGCTATTGATCTAGTTTTTATTGCAACAAGTTATTATTTCTCAATTGGAAATTCACTTAAGGTTTTCTGGCTTACATTCAATTGTTATATTTCATATGAAAACAATGCTTTATGGTAAATGGATGCTTTAATCAAGTTTTGAGTTGGGTTTAATTTGATATCGTTTTGATTTTCTAACTCATTAGCTTTCTTTAAGTCCTATGCCATAATTTATTCTCATTCTAAGTCATTTGCCTTATCTCTAGATGCTAAGTTGCTTTTAAGGAGTCTTCCTGTTATCACACAAAGTGCAACTACCCACTGAAGGTATCCTATCCGGGATGGTAGAGGTAAGGTAGCTAACCGGTGACACCGCAAGGGTCTCGTCCACTACCGATAAAAGGTAGTTGTCACACCGAACGGACTCTTGTCGCTTTAGATCAATCCAGAGAAAGATCAAGGGGGTGACACCACTAGACTATGAGGGCTAGCGTACCTACTCAACACACTCCTAGGGGTATGCAATGAATAAGAGAGGTGAATTGTGAGTAAGGAAGTCTAGATCTAGAGAATAGATATGGTATAGAAGGTTAGGGAAAAGTTGGGGAGGCTTAGCAAATAGGGAAAATTATCCAACTTGATTGGAAACGTACCACAAAGAGTTTAGTAACATAGATTTAGAGATATCTAGCCAAGCATAAGAAAACGGTGAAAACCCTAATGAGATCCACCTAGGATTTATGCAAAAGTGGACAAAGTGGACCTAAAAGAGTAGATCAGGGTAACAAATGGCTATATGTAGTGGATTGAAGGATAGATTTGTGAAATTGAAGTGGATTCAAGAATAGCCATTTGATAGATCTGAAGATTTGGCCACCCATCTAAGGAGGGTGCCCCCACCTAGAGAGACTAGTGCTAGATCCTAGGGCAAATGGAGTCGGAATTTTTATGAAATTTAAGATCCAGGGTTTATTCAATTATCTCCAAGTGGGTTTTGATGGTTGTCATAAAAAACTCACCAGATCTATCAGATCTACAAAACTAGGGTTTGAAAATGAGGGTTTGGTGGTGACAATTAGATTGAGCCCCATAAAAAATAAAATAGCTGCAAAAGTACCTGGAAATACTTGCTACTAATCTCGTATGGTGATGATCATAAGATAAGATCAACCTAATCTACGGCTAAGATTAGCCGGATACATCATACATGGATCAACTCAATAATAGAGGGGGATGCGTCATTAAAAATGCCCAAGGAGGAGGCACACCACATCACGAGTGTAAAAACATGGTCTAGCACATGGTGGGGCTAGGAGGTTATATATGTCCTTAACTAGCATGGCCCCATGGCATAATAACTAGGTGTGATGATCAATAATATCATGAAGTGATCAAAATCACTAGGACGTCCCCCTAAAAAATACATTAAAATGCCCTCAAGGTGAACAAATCAAGGACGTGTGGATCCCATGTAGAGTGAAGTTGATGCCAGATGATGAAGGTGACCCCAACATTGTGCCTCCGACCAATTCCATACCATTTCCCTGCCTCTTTTGCCCAAATCAATTTCCTCATTAGCCATTTTTTATCATCAAAATGTTGCCTCGGGAACATAAAACTACCAATATCTCACCAGGGACCAAAATTTGAAGCCAATTGACTGCACAAATGCGTCTAGAACCATAGCTATATGGTACAATCAACTGCATGCACCCCATGTTTCCCTTTGGCGCCCTAGGAGATTTCAGCATCACCATCAATTGCAATGCATTTATTTTGATTTCCCAGGGCCAAACTGTTGCAAAATGCTAAAAGACCCATATCTCACCTGCAAGTGCTTGAAACTGAAGACCAGATGCACCAATGAACTCAGAATGTCCAAATCAACTAGGAATGAGTATTCATACACCATATGTCCATAAGAAAGGTAAGTTAGAGGCCCCATCCATGTCAGAACAATAATAATAATAAAGCTTGTAAATGCTGATAATCATGAAAATAATACAAGCCATCATAGTAAACCACCATCTGAAGCATGATTATGTCTAATGGACACTGATAGACCACAAATAATTATCATCCACAACCATCGACCAAAACTCATCTTGGACCCTGCTCTTGGATTGGTCAAACTGGGTTGACCAGGTCAAGAATGATCAAATAATGACCCAAGTGCTAAACTCTGATACTGCAAAGTACAAAATGGATATGCATGCTCAATTATCTATGTTAGCAGTAAGACTCAAGTATAAGTAGCTTTTGTTGGTGATTATTAACACAATATATATGTATACGTAAATAATACATCTAAATCAAAATAATATGCTACTTAAAACAAGAACCTCTAGTGTATACTCATTATAGATTTAGTCATTTTTCTAGTCAAGGGTGAAGGTGAATGAACCCAGGTAAGGCCTAGGGAATGACTTGATACTTGACACTTTACATTTAGGCTGAAGGAAAAGGGAATCCACACAACACATAAGTTGGACTAGGTGAACAATAGGGAATGGTAGTATCTCACAAATGGTGGAATGACGAGAAGGATCCACTAGACTCTAAACAAGCAACATTTTAGCAATTTATTAGCACAACAACAAACACTAGTTAACCTCTAGAGGCAGGTGCCTTGGTATGCCTTATGGGCTTCCAGAAAATGACAAAGACATGACCCTTGTGAGTTAGTCTTACCCCGTTTCCCTGTGGTGGCAAATGAGCCGTACATTATACAATGAATGAGTGCTCATCCTCTAGCCATCAACTTTAAAACATTTATTTTATTAACTCGCCAGCCTCTAAGAGCATGTTCTCTGGAAAGCCTTTTGGGATCCAGAAAATGACTAAGGCCTAGCCCCGCTGCCTGCGAGTGTCCATAGCCCCGATTGGTTCTCCTCACCCTGTTGCCTTGTGGGGGAAAATAAGCCTTACATCATACAATGGATGAGTGCTCATCTCTTGGCAACTAGCTTACTTTATTTTAATTTGCAGTAGTATCTAAATACACTTTTGTTTTGCTGGTATGGCATCCATTTAGAATAACTTTAAGCTCCGATGCCTTAGATTCTAAAGACTTTTTGGTAAACCGTAAGACTACTTGTGTTCAAGACCTAGAGGTAGACCATCCCTATGATAAGAATCACATAAACCAACACGAGACACAATTTAAACATGGAGACTTATTCCAACATAGAGGTGAAGGTGGGGGAAATCCTAGATGTCACTAGTCAAGTTACAATTCAGGGGTAAACAACAACAAGGGAAGGAAATAGATGGACTAAGAAAATGGAGATAGTGCCAAGACTAGCAAGCTATGTCCTTGAAGGGAAATGACCAAATTTATACTATAAGTAGGGCATGACCAATGAGTATACAAAGGAACCTCTTGAATGTAACAACTAGATCATTTATACTTTAGATTCCAACTCGACCAATAAAGTATTGCCAACATACAACCATTATCAACTAAGTCTCACTGCTATAATAAACAACAAAGCAACATCAAAATCCATATGCACAAATCCATAATATCACCTGAGTCATATACCTGCACTAGATCTGAACACTCTGAAGGGCACTGAAACAACTGCTGTTCTGGGCATGAAAAATGGCTAACTCAGTCATCGAATCTGAGGTCATGAGGCTCAGTCATGGCATAGAACTGGTCAATTTGGATGCTCTGGATCTGCTGGAAGTGAGAGATCATCAACTGGTGGCTCATCATCTGCTAATATCATAGTAAAGGACTGGCTCAAAGAACTGCTTAGTACTGCTCAGGAATAATAGTATCCCAGCTACTATATATGTGACAATACTCCCTTAGTGATTTATCCAAGTCATTATAGAGAAAATTCATTGTTAAGGTCGCAGTGGCCTTACTTTCATAGTTGCATGTACCTACACTTTAATGAAGATTGTTATACCAAATTGTATATGTGGATATTTACCCTAATTTTGCTGCACAATTTTTTTCAGCTTGTAAAGTGAAATGTAATGTTATTGTTTAGGAATTGATGCAAAGGGTAAGACTCAAATGAAGATTTCAACTCTCCATCTCTTTAGCGTTAAGGGTTTTACTCTCTCTTCTTCTTTAAGAAGGGATTGAACTTCATTCTATAGAAGAGGCAGTTTTGGAGGTCAACAGGAAAAGTCTGTTTCTACTCTTCATTTCTTATGTGTTCAATTGATGTTTTGAGTAGCATCGAAAGACATTCTCTACAAGAAAGAATAATAACTAGCCCTAGAACAAGTCGATCTAGTTAAGAGAAAACGACCTAGTCAAAAGGGACAAGTCGACCCAGTTAAAAGTGAAATTGACCTAGTCAATTAGGTCAAGTCGACCCAGTAAGGAAAAGTGACTTTTCCAGTATCAATAGAAGTGAAGCTGGTTCATTTGCAACCAACCAATTCACATAAGCAAGAGAAGAAGTTCATAGATCCAAGGAAGCATACTTAAGGGTTTAAGAAGCATTGTGAAGACATCTTTTGGGGTTTTTGATCTTTCTCTCTTTTTCTCAGGATCAGATGTTTTTTTGTATCTTTCTTGTATTATTATTCTGTAACTAGTGCTAGGCACTAGGTTAGACATTGTATTTTGTTGAAGAATCTTATTTAGAGAAGTTTGCTGGGTTTTTCCCGCGTGAGGGTTTTCCTAGGGTAAAATTGTGTTTACTGTGAATGTGTTTCTTTTAGTGATCCTTTATATGCATGCATTTTGATGTAATAGATAAGTTAATATCATCTAATTGCTAAGAAAAATCAAAATGGTATCAGAGCGGGACTGAATAGAAGCTATTACCAGTGAAAAGCAGAAAACTAGGGCTTCCGAGTTTGAAGACTTCTTTCTATAGATTGGACTTGAAAATAGTATTTTGGAAATCCCCTCAGTACGACACACTTATCTGTGGAAGCAGAACTTTTTTCTCTGAGGTTTCAATTTTTGACCTAATTTTTGTCGAAATCAAGGAATTAGGGTTTTCAGTTTTGGACCCTTCTATCCATAGATTGGGTTTGGCGTTAGCATTCTTGAACTTTCCCTAGGAGGGCACATCTATCTATGGAGGCCATTTTTAGTTTTGCCAAATTTTAATTTTGACTTAGCCCTTGCTAGGGTTTTCAGGTTAGATTTTCAGATTCTGTCAAAATGATGTTTAGAATGAAAGACAATGGTGGTTCTAAGGACATGACAATAGAAGAACAAAGAAGGATCTTTCAAAGGTTGAATGCTTCCATTGCCATGGATATGGACACTATACTTTCCACTGTCCTCAAAAGAAAGCTTAAGAAGAAGAGAAATACAAGTGAAAATCAACCCTAGTTCAAACTCAGAAGAAGAAGGACATTTTAAAGGTCAAATGTTACTGTTGTCACATCCATAGCAGTAGGGATACTATGTTGTAGAGCAGTTTGTCAGAGGCATGAGCCAATCCTTTACATGAGCTGAGTACATGATGATCAGTGGGAGAGCTATCTTTTTCGAGCTATTCAAATGATGCTGAGCATATTTCTAGTTTTCCCTTGTCATGGCTTAGCCTTTTATGGCCCCGTTTAGATCTATTGAATGGGTTATGGTTCACTTAGCAGAGCAACGGGTTGTGCCCTTTTCCTTTGCTATCTTTCATTTAGAGTGTGTTTCATGTTATATCAGAGATGGATGCATATGATTGAGCATGTATACAACATGCATTTGGGTATGGTACTATTGTTTGTCTCTTTCGTCTATCTTAGTAGCGTTTACTTGACATGCAGTGAAATGAGGTGGTGATCTTGTACTGTTATGTTTTTCATGGACTTGTTATCATATATGGTTGAATGATTTTGATTGTAAGTCTTTAGTATATGCTCACTTGTGTTTCCCGCGTTATACAACCTGATAATTGTCCTTGCTCTGCTTGGTGTCATCCTTCATTTCCTCCACCCATCCAGTTTACCCCCATTATTGATTTTTGAATTTTGACTTATGACTTGGACTTGTGAGTTTGATGAGCCTTCCCCCACTTAGGCCTCAATGCATGATGGCTCATGTTTGGTTGTCTCTCGGCCTCTAGAGTGACTGGGACCTTTCTTTAGTCCTTGAACCAAGTACTCTTTGAAATGTTGATAAAGTGAAATGCATTGGTGCACATAAATGCTATATTTGAATGATGCAAGGCGAACAACAATTAGTAGTGTTTCTAAACATTACGGCCTAAAAGAAATAATTGTGAATAAACTATTCAATGGCCAAAGGATGAGCACTCATCCTTTGTATGCTGTAATGCCATTTGAACTTATAGGGCAACAAGGTGACAGCTTCATCGAGGCTATGGTCGCTTGCTGGCAACGGAGCTAGGCCGAGTCATTATCTGGGGCCCAAAAGGCTATTTAGGGCACCTGCCCTGGGAGTTTGGCTAGTATCTTATGAAATGTGAAATGCTTTTAAAGTTAAATTATTTAAATTATGAAAAAGATACTTGTTAGAGTCTATTGAAAGTAAGTCCAACTACTCTACCCATCTGTGAGACACCACTCTTCCCTAGTGTTCCTTGTCATGCATATTGTCACTGTGGTGTTCCTTATCCCTTTGTTGCTCAAAGAGATCACAAGGTCTAACAAGTCAACTCCCTTCAACCTATCCTTATTTTATTCATTTCACCTTGCTTAGCATGGTTTTCATTTTTGGAAGTGAGCATATGCCTAGGACTTTGAGATGAATTGTAAGGCTATTTTAATGTAAGTCCAACTTGTTTTATGTTATGATCACCACTATATATGTTGCTTAAGCTCTAGTTGGGTTACTAATATGGATGATGGAGCATTGTTAGTCCCTTCTGCATATAGGATCAGTTATTTCAGTGCTTAGACATTATTTTGATCAATTTTGACTTGGTCAAATCTAATTTGACCATGGTCAAGAGGGGTCTCTAGTGATTTTGGATTTGGCAGTTCGATTTTGTGCTTTTGACATCTATTTGTATCCAATACAGAGTCCTATGCTTCATTTAGCCATTATTTGCTCCAGATCATGGTCATTTTTATTTATTATCAGTTATTATGGCTATATTTTATTATGATGGACATGTATGAGCTCATGGATCATATTATAGATGGATACAGGGGGTGCCACTAGTCACCATTAGTGGATTTTGGGTCCTTGATTCCATATATGCAGTCAGATCAACATTCTAGGCAAAGGAAAGGCACATATTAGGCATTTTATTTTCCACCAGTGTTATTGGTACAGAAATTCAAGTAATAAAAGTGAACATGGCCTAGACAAGAAAATCGATTTGGCTAGTAGGGGGCTTAGAAATGACTTGGGATGTTTTGTCATGATACCTTGATGCTCTATGGACCTTGCTTTACATGTATATCACTTGATGGACCACTTTCTTATGTTTTTCCCTAGGGGGAACGTCTTCTCCATGAAGGGGCGTACTTGTTAATGATGATCACCATGTATATCATGATATAACTTTATGTTGATGTAAACAGTGGTACCTAGGGTGATTGAAAGCCCCTACGTTACCCACTATATGACTATTTATCATTATCTTATATAATATTTTGATCTTATGATGTACTTGGGACGCCTTAGAAGCAAATCGACCCCCTCTTGATGATAACTCATGTTATTAGTTGAGACTTTCTCCACCGTTGATCTAGATGGATTATGATTAGATCCTAGCCCTCCATCATTTTGGAGCTAGATATTTTGTATTGAAAGTTCTATATATTCATGAACTCACTCATTGTAAAGGGACTTTTTGGCTTTGACAAGGAATAAAGAAGAAATTTGTTCCAACTCCATACTTTTGTCTCATTTGTGGATGTATCTTGTGAATGTGGATTCGGTCTTGCCTCTATATTAGTCATTTCATCTTTATGTTTTGGTATTTGTTTGATTAACAATTGTATGCATGAACCAGTTCGATCTTGGTGGATAGTGATTTGGTGGAACTTGCCTTCTTTCCTTGTCAAATTGAGTTGACAAAATGGGGTTTCTTTTTCAATTTTGCTTATTATTTGTTGAAGGATTTCTCTAGTCAATCCTGTATGTGGTTTATATTTCTTGTCATTCAACTATTTTGTTGATTTAACTCTCTATACTTGGTTGGTAGGAGGGCGGGTTTATTAAATTTGAAGGACGAGCTAAGACGTGGAAACGAGATTGCTTTTTTACGGGAGTGTGGAGATTATCTGCATCACTCGACGTATCTTGAGCCGGGTGAGTCCATCTTGTTCTTTCTTTGTGTTCTTCATTCCATAAGTCAACCGAAATAAAAAAAATATAATATTCAAAGTCTAAAATTTTAAAATTGCATTTCTGTGTTTGGGGCTATTGATTCCCTTTTGAGAAAACACGTATTTTTCTGGGCATTTTGGATTTGTGTGTAATGCATGAGTAAACCCCATGGTGTCATTTTAAAACTTTTCACGATCTACTTGAAACTAAAATGGGTTCACCTTCTAGAATCCTTTTAAGTTTTCTTAAAGTCGATCCCAATCCCAGCCGTGGTATTGTCTTTATTTGTTCTCATCAAGACTATGCTAGATTAACATTTTCACTGTTCACATTGATAGGGAATTTTCTTTGGGGATTATCATTTAGTTTGGATTTCGTTTATCATTGGACCTAGGCTTCACCATTGAACGATAGCCACTGTTTGCATTTTAAAACAAGATCTAATACCCACAGTCAATCACACTTGAAGCCTTTAACCACAACTTGCAAAGTCTTATATGGTGCAAGCGTTATACTTGTTTACTTTGGGAAATTGATTTTTTTTCAAAACTGCAGATTTATAAATTGCTTAATATGTTGATTGCTTAATCACTTTTGGTATCATTTGCATTTGAAGTATTAATATTTCAGTGTGCTTAGAAATGATTAGAAGTATCATTTTGAGCTCAATTTACTAATCAATAAATTCAAATACAAGCCAAACCAGCGACATAATAACTTTTGTTGGGAGGTCAATGAAATTGCCCCCCATCGTTTCAAATACTGTAGTCAACTTATATATTTCCTTTAGCGACCGGCGTTTAGTCTTTTAATTACTGTAAACACGACTTTCAAATTCGTAATTCGTGTTGGATGTCTTTTTCCAAAACATCATCGTTTTAAGCTTTGGTTACGATGAGCTTCCATCTACTTTAAAGACCGCAAATTTGGACTGATTCCATCACTAAAACCAAGTGTCGACTTAAAATGAAGGCTTCCCACTTTTACATTGTTTTTAAAGTTATATTTTGGGTCTTTGGGACTTTTATCAAATTGTGTTTCAAATAATTTTTTTGAATTAGTCTAGGATTTTCATGTGTTTACTAAATGCATAATTTTCAATAATTTGTTTGTCTAGGCTTTCAATACGGGATACCTCAGGTTAGATTGTCAAAATCAAGTTTTGGTTTCCTGGCTTTAGATCTTTCCCAAAGGGATTGATCAAGGTCTTCCCCGTAGCCCACTTTCAATGAGGCTTAAAGCGAAGAGTTTCTTGCTTGGTGTGACAACCGTTCATTATTCGGTGAGCGTGATTCTTTGTAGTCACCTCTTTAGCTGCTCATCCCGTCTACCTTCTTGGATAGGATAACCGATCAGGGCAACTACAAGTTGAGTAATAAGAGTTACATTGCCATTCATTTGGTTACTAAGCTCGTAAGTGCCCTCAAAAGAAAAGAGAGGAAGATGCATCAACAACTGATGTTGAAGAACTTCCACCATAGAAGAAAACAAGAAGACATGAAGACCTAAGATGAAGACTTCTACAAGTTCCAAGAAAAGCCTAGGACTTGACGAAGAAGAAGATCAAGCCTTCAGACTAGATGATGGAGAAAGAATACACTTCTAAAAAGTCCAATGATTTCGTTCTTTAAGAAAGCAGAGATCAAGAGGGGGTCAACAAAACAAGAAAAGATAAATATTTTATACTTTGTGTAATTCATTTTCATTTTCATTGATCTGTTATTTTATTGATGAAGAACATAATTGTTTTAATTAATACGGGTTAATTCGTGTGGACATTTCTATCATGTGTTGTAGAATAGGTTCATTATGACGATTATGGAGACACAATGATCCTTGATCAAGATTTACCCATGTCTTATGGGCAAAAGTATCCAATACGACTATGCTTTGAGGACAAGACTTTTGAAGTTGGGACCTTCAGATAATAATGGTATAGTAAGACTTAAAAGGTTTATAGAATATAAATCCTCGGACAGAGACAGATAAAGATCAACAAGGATGTCACCTTTGATGGAGAAAACAACGTTCAGGAGATCCAGAGAGTCTCACATATAGATGAGGATAGAGAGGAGCACGAGGCTCCCAAAGATGCAGAGATAAATAACTCTACTCCAGCAAGACATGTTCCAGAATATCACGATTGTTGATGTTTTGTGTAGCTTTGGAAGATATTCTAATTGTATGTGATCACGTAATAACCCTAAAAGAATAATGCTAAAACATACTCTCAAGAAATCAATTGAAAATAGACATGTAGACCCTACATAAATCATTGGGTAAAATTACCCCAGTCAATGGGTAAAACCAGTGTAGTCAGACTCGGACTCGACAAATACTCGGGTGGCTTGGGACTCGGTAGACTTGGTGACTTGGATAAGACTCGGCAAATATGAAAAAAATTAAAAATCTAGTAACTTAAAAAAAAATATATATACATATATATTAAAATTAAAATTTAATATATAAGTATATAACAATTCAAAAAATTGAAAAAAGACATAGCAATGCATTTTAACGAGAAGTGTTTTCTCACTTGAAATCACACACTATAATTATTAATTACAAATTATAAAAACCATAAAATTATTAAAAAAAAGATAATAAGGAAATTTCACTAATTAACAATGCTTAAAAATATTAAAAAAATGAAAAAGCAAATTATAAAAAATACACTATCATCATCCTATCCTGACCACGAGCAATCGCATTCTTCAACCAAACTACTGATGGCAGCGTCATCGCCTTACATTTATAAAATCCAAAGCATAGAAGTTCAATGAAAAAAATAAAAAAATTGAAAATGCTCAGCCCAGTCACATCTTCAATGCTTAGAACAGTGTTAGCGACCTTCCTCAGTGTGCGCACACTCCAAAATTCCAAACACAGACAACTGATAAATTGATAATAGCTATGGGGCAAATGAGAACAACCGGGGGAAGCCAAACTATTCAATGAGATGACAGGGGAAAGCGGTGTTGTTTCGGGGGCTTATTCCCTCCCCACGTTCCCTCCAAAATGCAAAAGCGACGATCAAACAGTCAACGGACTCACGAGTAAGTGACGAGTTCAGCGAGTAAATGACGAATGTTGTGAGTAAATGACGAGTTCGGCGAGTGGCGAGTTTACTTTGCGAGTATGTCACGAGTACTCGTCCTGGTGGTCGCTTGACAAGACTCGGCAAGACTCGCGAGTATTCAAAGAGTCTGACTACACTGGGTAAAACTGCCCCAACACTGGGTAAAACTGCCTTAGTGAAGTCGACCCTATAGTGTAAAAGCTAAGTTGCTAGGAAACTTGGGTACGGGGATGGGGACGCCACTTTTTGAAACAAGGGACTTGGGTACGTCAAGGGTACTGTATGTATATATAATAATAATAATAAAATTAAATAAATTTGTTTTTCACTAGTATTCAATTTCAAGACTTAACTTACATTTAACATGCACATTGCTTCAAAGTTCATAAATCATTGATATAAAGTGGGAACTAAATGTGAACCTTAAGTATAAACTTGACAATAGTTGATGGAGCTTTTGGTTTTTCAAAATTAGAAATATGTACATGTATAGAAATGTCTGCACAAACATCAACAAAGTAGGTTTTCTATCATTCATGAAGGAGAAAGAATATTGTCTGTGCAACAACATTGGAACAACTTGCACAAAGGATCAACAACTATGCCAAGAATAATCAAATGACAAGATCCAAAGTCATTAAAGAATAAGGCAATATTTTAGAAGAAATAGTCTAAGAATAGAATACCAGCCCCTCCAAGCTAGATAGTGCCATGCCATTAACTTAAAAGCACAAACCTTGTAAGTCTAAGACAACCTAAGCTTGTCTTGCCTTTCCTCCATGTATCCTCTCCTTTGCACAACAAGCTCTTCTCNCAAAGGTACCCGAAACTTGGGGACTTCAAGGGACGTCTATGAAGTACCCAACCCGGTTTCTAGGACTTGGGGACAGTCCCCGGGACGGGGACGCGAACCCAACCCCTGGGGACGGGTACCCATGAAACATAGTGTAAAAGTCAGCCATAAAAGAGTATAAATAAGGGGGACACATTCCTCATTTGGATAGACAACACAAATTCACTTTAGTCATTGAAACAAGTTCGCAAGAGAGAGAGAGAGAGAGAGTATTTGGAGGAAGACTTATCTTGGGGTTATCTTATCTTTGCTTCTTGGGTATTTTCTGTGAGAGAGAGCTTTAGCTCTTCGTTGTATTGACATTGTACTTTGTTGACGAATCTATACTGAAGAAGTTTTGTTGGGTTTTTTCTCGTGAAAGGGTTTTTCCAGGATAAATCTGTGTTTATTGTTGAATGTGTTTCTTTCATTCATCTTTATGCATGCAGTTATTATGATGTGATCAATGTTATCGGAACCGGACCGGTCATCGAACCGGCGAAGCCCAAAATGTGAACCGCACTGGAACCGGCAAAAAACCGGCTGACTAAAAAATACATAAAATATTCATATTTTGTAAAAAACATATATATTCATGTGCATACATATGAATCCAAACCATTAATACAAAAATATGCAAAGTTTCTCATATATTTAGCAAATATGGGTGCAAATATCCAAAATAGCACCTAGTGCAATACATCTTTGAGGTTTTGAACCAAAGTACATTAACAAAGAGGCTCCAAAGTACATCAACAAAGTTTTATTTTCTGGGTTTTTAAAAAAAAATTGAGTTTCGTGAGTCCCCAATCGAGACCGACCGGTTTTGGCTGGTTCCATACCCGGTCTGGAAAAAAATCCGGTTTTTTGAATTTTTTTTGCTGACCGGATCGGCCAACCCTGTAAACCGGTCAAACTGGCCGGTTTTGTCGGTTCCAGTCCGGTTTCGATAACATTGGATGTGATATGTCAAATTGAATGAAAGTATAACATAATTGCTCTTAAGTCAACTTTCTAACATGGCATCAGTGGGATTAAAAGAAAGCATTGCGACAGTTTGGAACTAGGGCTTCCAAATTTAGGCATTTCTTTCCATAGATTGGATTGCAAAGTAGCACCTTGCAACTCGCCCTAGGAGGGCGCACTTTTTTGTCCAAGCAGAATTTAGATTTGAGATTTTTCATTTTTGGCTAGTCTCTATAGGATCAAGAAATCAGGGCATCAAGTTTTTGCATGTTCTGCCGACAGATTTGATTGAAAAGAAGGTTTGCGCAACTCGCCTTGGGAGGGCGCATCTTTCTAGTGGATCAATTTCTCCATTGAAGAACTTTCAATTTTTACCCTCTTGCTAGGGTTTCTAGAATGAGATTTGGCAAGATGACAAACAACACCAAGCTTGATCAAAAGCTTGAAGGAGGTGATAAATTCAAAGCATTGAAGTATAGGATGCTTCTCATTCTAGTAGAAAATGAATTGGAAAAATATGTTGAAGAAGAGGTTGCAGAGCCAGAGAGAGATGAAGTAAGACAAGGCATAAAAAGAACATGATTAGGCAAAAGAGAATCATTGTCGATTCTATTAAGGACCACTTGATCCCTCATGTTTCATCTTTGAAGACTCCAAAACAAATGTTTGATGCTTTGACCAAGTTGTATGAAGGCAAGAATATCAACTGGAAGATGACATTGAGAACTAAGATCAAGAATGTGAAGATGCTGAACTCAGAAACCATTCAATCCCACTTCACAAGGGCATCTCAAATCAAAGAACAACTTGAGGCCATTGGAGACACAGTTGAAGAAGCCGAAATAGTAATGACTACACTAAATGGTCTCACAAGGTCATGGGAATCATTTATTTAGGGAATCTGTTCCAAAAGAAAGCTAACAAACTTTAGCAGGTTGTGGGAAGAATGCACACAAGAAGATGCTAGATTGGTAGCAATAGAAGAAAAGTTGGGTAATGATGAAGATAAAGCACTAGTAGCACATGCACGGAAAGGGAAAAGCATGAAAGAACCCATTCCCATAAGGAGTTTCAGAAGACACAAAAGACTTAAAAGGATTACTCAAATTACAGGTGCTACAATTGCAAGAGGATGGGACACATTGCAAGAAACTGTCCTCAAGTAAAAGACCAGGTCAAGAAAGGGAAGAATAAAAGACATCATGCTCATGCCATAGAAGATGATGAACTTGTTCAAAAGAAAGCATACGTGTTGATCTTAACTCTTATAGGGACTATCACTTTTGGAAGTGACACATGGCTTGTTCATAGTGGTGCTTCTAAGCACATGAATGGTTACAAGGATTCTCTCTCAAATCTGTTACAGAAGGATTCACCTCATAAGGTGAAGCTCGATGATGATTATCAATATCCCATAAAATGGGTAGGAGAAGCTTCCAACAAGTTGGATTCCAGAAAGCCTATAAAGATGAAGGATGTCTTAAATGTACTTGGTTTGAGGAAGAACCTTCATCCATTTCCGCATTATATAAGAAAGGATTCAGAGTTGCTTCCATTGATGGAGAAGTCCTCATGTGGCCAAAAGGAAAGTCTATTGATGATGCTGTTGTGATTGGTGTTGATGGAGGATTATACATTTTGACGGGACACTTAGACTCAACATTGTTACATAACACTATGAACTTGAGTGAGCTATGGCATAGAAGACTTGCTCTCTTGCATTAGAAAGCATTGCCGATCGTGAGCAAGATGGTGACAGGTCGACCAGAGATTTAGATGAATCATGATGGTATATGCGAAGGATGTGCACAAGGAAAAAACGTGAAGAGTTCGTTTCCAAGCAGTAACAACAAAGCAAAAGGAGTCTTGGACATAGTACACTCGGATGTGTGCAGATAAATGTCATCAATTCACTTAGCGGGTATGTATATTATGTTTCTTTTATTAATGATTACTCACATAAAACTTGGATTTATTTCTTGAAAGCAAGAGGTGAAGTGTTTAACAAATTCAAAGAATTCAAGGCTCTTGTAGAGATCTCTCTGAAAAGAAGATAAAGACATTAAGATCAGATAATGGAGGAGAGTTCACATTGGATGCATTCAAGAAACTTTGCATAGAAGCTGGGATTAAGAGGGAGCTCACTACTCCCTACAATCCTCATTAGAATGGTGTGGTAGAAAGAAATAATTGGACAATAATGGAAACAATGAAGGCTATTATCCACGATCAAGATTTACCATTACACCTATGGGCAGAGGCATCTAGAATCGCTGTATATGTACAAAACATAACTCCCCATTGTGTACTTGGGAACAAGACGCTAGAAGAGATGTTTACTGGAGAAAAGCCAGAGGTCAGCCACTTGAGGATATTCGACTATCTTGTATATGTACATGTTCCCAAGGACAAGAGAACGAAGTTGGATCCTTCACGCAAGAAGGGTATATTTGTTGAATACAGTGAAGTCATCAAAGGAAAGCAGAGTCTACATTCCTGGTTACAGGCAAATTGAGACTAATAGAGATGTCACCTTCGATGAGGATGCAACTTTCAACAGATCAAGACAGAGTCCTATAGATGAGGTCCCTGATGAGGAGCCTGAAGCTCCTAGAGTGATAGATACTGCTATAGAAGAAGATGTTGTTCTAGAAGAACACGTTCTTGTGGATCATGATATGACAGAACCAAAAAAACTTGGAGATCCACCTCGAGAAAGGATTACACATAAAAGAAGACCAGCTTGGGCTCGAGAAGTTATTCGGGATGTAGAGAAGTATGGTGCTCCAGATGGATCCTTTAGAGAGAATAAGAGACCGTGACCATATTCCAACTATGTGGCATTGTTATGTGTCATCATTGATGCAGAGCCTTCCAGTTATGAAGAAGTAGTTGATAAGAAATTATGGAAGGATGCCATGATTGAGGAATATCAATCCATTATAAAGAATGATATTTGCGATGTGGTTCCCAGACCGAAAGCGAAGTTAGTGGTAACTTCTAAATGGATCTACAAGATGAAGCATGCAATAGATGGGAATGTCGAGAAGTACAAGGCAAGGTTCGTGGCTCGTGGTTTCTCCCAAAAAGAAGGAATAGATTATGAGGAGACATTTGCTCCTATGGAGAGATACCCTTCGATTAGATCTATACTTACGATAACTGTAGTGATGAAATGGAAGGTACGCCAGATAGACGTAAAGATAGTCTTTCTGAATGGTGTAGTGGTAGAGGAAGCGTACGTGGAGTAGCCACAAGCTTTCGAGACACATGACAGACAGACACATGTGCAAGTTGAAGAAGGCCTTGTATTGGTTGAAGCAAGCACCATATAATCAACCTAGTAGCCATCACAATATACCTTATCAAGTGTCATAACATGTGTATATAAGTAAATGTCCTAGTGCTAAAGGTTAAACCAACATATAACTTAGGAAATACTCTTAAATAGGAAAATAATAAATGAAATTATGTTACATTTACACCTTTCTAACAACTCAATGACTTAGTTAACCTTTACTCATCCAATCTAACATCGATGTGATTTTATTAAAATCCTTATTACATGTGAGAGCCCTAAGTTAAGTTGTATAGCCTAGATTCCTAAAGTAAATGAGGGAAAATGCAATGGATGTGAACTTAGGGAAAGATAATAGGTCTTTGCAAACTAGCCATCCTAACAACCGAGTGTAATACGTCTACCCTTAACATTAAGGTTTAAGATATTTCTTTGTTGATATGGGTCATCCATCCTTGCGTGTATTTTTTGTGATCCCTTTTCTTTTTCTTTCTTTGATATTTCACTTATTTGCATTTCTTATCCCTTTCATTTGCTTAGTCACTTTTACTTTAGATTTGGCTTTGATAACCTGGGAGAAAGGAACTTGGATTTTCCATTTACATTTAGCAACATCAACCTTAGAGTACTATACTCTTTTACTCTTTTATCTTTATCAGGCCATTCATATATGGGAATAGTTATGAGAAGGAGACCTTAGGTTGTTATTGATGATAGATCATTTAAAAAGGGGAAAGTGAAATGGATGGATGAATTGACTAGCAAAATGAAAAAACACTAGGAAAAATGTTATCAAATGGATGAATTCACTTAATTTGGTTCATTAGGGTACAAATTAACCTTCGAATAACACACTTCTAAGGTAGAATATACCAAGGTTAGAGTAAGACATGAGTAATTGTTTTAAGTGTTATGAATTACTATATGAGCATAAATGTGACATCCCATGCAAACATATCGTCAAATAAGAAAACATTCTAAGCGTTTTGTGAAGAGGGAACCCCGTATATTATTTTTGACACCAACGTTTCAGACTACAACATAATTGAGTCCATCATCAGGGCGGATACTCAAAACATGAGAAAGTAATGAAGGATAAAGGGACCTTCAACATAAATAGATGGCTGGGGAAGTTGAAGTGATTGATGACTTATCCTTTCCAATTCCTTTTAATTTTATTAATCAAGGGTTTCCATGTATTACTTAACTTTAGACCATCATCCTTATTTAAATTATTATTCTTTTTTTCTATTTCAACAGCCTCTCTTATCCTCCTCTTAGTATAGTTGTCTTCCTTGGCAATCAGAGAAGCTTTTTCGACGCAAATCTGATGAGAAGTACTATGCGAGTGCTCTGGAATGCAGATTTGTTTGTTCGCCCATGGAAAATATCAACCGAATATTCCTTGAGTTGGGTTTTCAAAGAACGTTCCGTTTCCACAATATAAACTTTTCCACATGAGCAAGGAACTTCATACACCCCTTTTTGTTGTCTTTGGTCCAACGGGTCTTTAGTAGAATCAACAAACCTTCTGATAGAGTTCGGGGGAGAAAATGCCAACTGTGATGCCTCTTTTCTTCAAAATATTAGCGAGCCTGTCAGTGGTTCCTTTAATATAAGGAAAGGTACTCATGGGAACCTTGAAACCCGTTTTGCAATGATTATTTTTATTCATTGCTTTATTGATTTGTTTGCTATGGTAACCATTCTTCTTGAAAACCATTCCAATTTAATTCATTCTTGAGGTGATCAACGTTTGATATTCTTTTTGCTCTCGTAGCAAGCGTTTTGATGATGCCAACCTTCTGGGAAGGGTGATGGTGAGAGTTTGCATGAAGATACCCGTCAGTATGCGTGTCCTTTTTGTACACCTGGTATCTGAATCCCCCTTCTTCTTTCTCGGTGAGAAGAACATCTAGAAAGGGAAGTTTGCCACCTTTTTCAATCTCAATAGTGAATTTAATATGTTGAGATAAACTATTAAGGTGAGCAAGGAAATCACGCAACTTGTCTATCCCATGGCGCCATTTAGCAAAAATATCATCGACGTACCTTTTCCATTCATTCGGTGTAAAAGGAAAAGAGTTGATGGCCTTCATTTTGAAATGGTCCATGCAAATGTTAGCAATAACCGGCGACAAAGGAGAACCCATAGCAACTCCGTGAATCTGCTTATAGATATTACCATGATAAGAGAAATAAGTTGACTTCAAACATGTTCTTACCAGATTGGCAGTGTCTGCATCCGTCATGTGCTTTATGACATCGATAGCTTCCTCTATGGGAATCATTGTATATAATGAGACAATATCAAAGCTCACCAGAATGTCATCTTTCTTTACCTCAATGTTCTTCACCCAATCAACGAAGGAAGTAGAATTCTTGACAAAGGATGAAGTGTTTCCAGTGAGAGGGAGAAGCTTCCTCGCTAAAAACTTGGCAAGTAGATAGGTCGGAGAGCCTATTGTATTCACGATAGTTCTTAGAGGTACTTTGTCTTTATGTATTTTTGGTAATCCGTAGATCCGAGGTAGGATAGCATTGGTTGGAGTCAATTTCTTCTTGGTGGAATCGTCAAAGGAAGAGTTTGTTATGATCCTGGATACGTCCTTCATCACCTTTTCGCTTAAGGTTCTTATCAATCATTCTGTAGCTTCCACATGCCAAGTGATCAAGCATTTTCCTGTGGTAATCGCATTCGTCAAGGATAACAGTAGCGTTCCCTTTGTTTGCCTTCAGGATCTTAATTGACTTGTTCTTTTTAAGGTTCATAATTGCTGCACATTCATTCCGGCTTATGTTAGAGGTTGGTGGCTTTGCTTTCCTTAGCATGACGGCACAATCTTGTCTTATCTCTTCGGCACAATCCTACATTAGGTTCTTGATGGCAGATTCAATATTACAAATCAGTTCTTTAACTGGAATCTTTCGAGGGATGATAGCAAAGTTCAAACCTTTCTCAAGAATGTTGCGTGAGGGAGTATCTAACTTCAGAGAGGAAAGCTTAACCACAATGTTTTTCTGGTTTCCGTGCTTACCCTGATGTTCTAAGTATCCGCCCTGATGATGGACTCAATTATGTTGTAGTCCGAAACATTGGTGTCAAAAATAATACATGGGGCTCCCTCTTCACCAATTATTTCCCAGTGATAACGAACTCTTTGATTTCTACAATTCTAAGTGTTAATGAGGCAGAATTTTTTTTAAGGATTCATAATTTTCTCAAAGTGTAGACCTTGGCGAATTTTACTAATTCTTAAATTTGCAACCATAAAATGTTTGGTGATTTTTTTTGTAAAAATATTCAAATTTACAAGGACTTTATATAGTTTTTGGATAATTTTGGTGATTTTTAGAGTAAAAAAAATTATCCCATGGAATTTGGGCGAATCCTTTTTGAAAAAAAGGGAATTTGGCGAATATTTTTTTTGGAAAAAAAGGAATTTGACGAATATTTTTTTTGGGAAAAAAGGGAAATTGGCAAATTGTTTTTTGGAAAATAAGGTCAAAAAATAGCCCATGGGTTAAATCTCGCCCCTAAAATTTTCATTGCAATGAGGGTTTAGAGATATCATAGCACATAGAACATTTGCCACTATTTCTGGATAAGCACATCCTAGGCATATGGACCATCTAACCATGTTGAAGGACCTGTGACCAATGATCTATGGGGAAGCCATAGGTCTAAACTTGGGAAAAGATGTCGCTGATATGATCACAAACCATGTCTAATCAACATATTACCCCTTGTTGAAAAAAAGGTTAACATTTGGCTCCAACTACGAGACTTGAACTCTATGTGAGAGTGCATGTGAACTCCATAATCTCCAATCCTTTTTACCTGTACACTTCCCACTCAAGGTGCATATCAAATATTGGAAAGGAGAGAAAGCACAAGTACCTTGTTCCAATCCACATAATAATATTTGAAGCAATAAAGTACAATCGGATACCGGTTAGATCATTATTCATGAGGTGAAGCATAAAGCATGAAATAAACACATCAAATGAAATGAATGTAACTCAATTAAATGCATAAAGTAAAGACATCAATAAAATGCAATGTAGATGCAGATGTAACTATTCAATAAATGAAATGTAGTCTTACCTTAATGAGAGATGCCCCATGGCATTCGTGATAGTACAACTTCCGATACTGCCCCTTAACAGGAAAAGGTAATTGATCTCTATCAAAGTAACTAAGGTAAAAAAAGTTAGTACTCACAAGATCATCACTTCTATAAGGTCCCAACCATAGGCTTTCGAATTTACTATGCTTTCTTGGTTTCTCACTACATTTGTTCCACATGAGCACCAGGTCATCATTTTACAACACTCTTTTATAATCCCTTCGATCGAGCACACCCTTGAATCTCTCTTGGCTTTTTGCAAAATGGTTGAAAGCTCTCCTTATAGTCTTGTCATGTTCAACCAATTGATTTATCCTTTCTTACACAACGTCCTGGTTAGAGGTGAACTGCTGCAAGAATTGGTACACAAGAACCTTTAAGTGAATAGACAATGTGACATTTGTCTTGTATACTAAATCAACTGGGATTTTTCTTGTTGATTCCTTCTTGGTTATTCTACCAACCTGTTATCACGAATCTTGTAGTTTCCGCGTAAGGTGATCCTATCTAGGACGACAGAGGAGAAACGAAACTAGAGTCGTGACCTACGATATCCAAGACCTTTGAAGGAACTCAGATGTCACGTCAGTCAAGGATACCGACACTTTAGACTTAGTGAAATTACTAAGCCTAGGGGGCGTTCCTATGACCAAGATGACCCTAAAAATAAGGAAAACAAGTGAATAACCTAGGGTATCTTGATTAGATCTCTTAGTATGGTGGTTAATTAGATATTTGAACAATTACTAAGAGAAATCGTGTGCAGATGTGAAAAGCCCCAACTTGCTCTAGGGTTTTGGTAGTGAAGAATCAAATCTATGGGAAAATGGAAAAATTGAAATGATTTAGGCATTGGAATTGATTGCTAGGTATTAGATAAGACAATTAAAGGTGAAACTAGCAATAACCAAATTTACGGCTTGAATGATTTTCCACTTGGCCCAAGGAGGGCACCCCTTCTCAAAATAGACCAGTGCTTTAGGTGGGAAGATGGGGTCCAATGGTCATGAAAATTTAGCCTAAGGGGTTTTGAACTATTTCCAAGGTGGGTTTTAACTTTTAAGTTTCAAAGCTAGCTACAAGCCAGATCCTAGAAATCTAAAATTTGAGGGTTTTGATAGAGGGGATTTCAGCAAAGAAATTTACAACTAATGGAATATAAATGTGGAAAAAGAGATTATGAGTAGATCTTACCCGGAAAATATTATAGATGCCTTTCAAATGATGATTTATCCCGTCTTAGTCAATTTGAAACAATTCAGATGAAGCACCAAGTGAAATCGATTTGCCCAAGTGAGGTAGTGCGCCCCTCCTTCCTGCATAGTCAAACTACCGAAGTGAGATTTGCTATGCAATAAAAATGAACTGTAGATGCAAGAAAAACATATAGCATATCAAAGATCAAAGGTACTATTGAATTTTTTTTTGATCATATAACACCTTCAAGAGAAATGAGTTGGGGAAGCCCACAAAAACGCCCAAGTGAAGTTTCCCTCCTACATGCAAACACTATCTCTTCCAAAAAATATTTGATATCCCGAAAAATCTTCAAATGCTAAGCAAGATAAACTTTATTCAAATATCTAGAGCCAAGAGTACGAGATTTCTCAATGGGGTACAATGAGGGGATCACAACTCTTAAATAGATCGAGAGTGTGTCCACATTCTAACCGACATCCATCCAACGATTGAGATTAAAACATCATCAATGGTGGAGATCTTTTAATTTTACGTTATATGGATCAACTTAGACAAATACATTTGAGGGTGGCGAATTACCTCATATAGCCCATTTTTACAACATCATAAATAATTTTTTTTGCAAGTTTAACACTTAGGGGACATGGGGGGGTCATTAGGGGGTCCCCCCATACATATATCTAAAGATACAACTTGATTTACACGCTTTTATTTTGGCCATTTTAACCAAATTCGCTCTATGTGGGCATCCTCCTTGATAGAGACAAAAAAAAATATGTAACATCAAACTGGATGAAACTGGTGTAAATATGTCCGTAGAGCCATAATAAATCATCTGGAAGCATTCCCTTGCCATTCCCTTGACCACACAAGCCAAATCAATTTCCTTAATGTTTTTCCTAGTTCATTTTTTAATGGTACATCCTCTGAAAATAATAAAAATCATCATAACTTCGTTTAGGCTGAGAACTGGGGCAAACCAACTTCACAAAAGTGTTTGGAGACATAGTAGAATGGCACGAGTGACTACTCATACACACTCATCCACTAAATTGCCATAAATCTCATCATTTCATAATAACAATAATGGTTAGAGTCAATAAAAAAAGAATCTCTGAACGCTGGGTGAAGATGGAAAACAAGGATGAGGCAAAAGGGTAATGACTTCTAATTGACTTTAACCATATGATCTCTCCGAATGACGACAAATACACATAACCACAGTGACATATGCATGACAGATAAACAATAGGGAATGGTGGTGTCTCACAAGTGGATGAGTTGATCTGAAAAGAGTCCATTCAACTTTAACAACATGTCTATGACTCACATCCATGCTAACAATCAAGCTCCATGAGGATCTTTTCTAGGACCCTTGCGTTAAGTACACAAGAAACTGTAGTGAAGAGATCCTAGGGGATACTTAGAATTAGATGTCCCTTACTCCTCTCACATCAAAACCCGCAGGCTTCGTGAGGAATTAATCATCCCCTTTCAATAAGATGGCCAACAGTCTTTAGATTTTGCATTTATTTATCCACTGCTTTATTTGGGTCTTTTACAATTTCATTTCATAACCCTTTTTGAGTTGTGTCTAAGGACACAGTTTGCAACTTTATTTGAGGGCTTGCATTTCATAGTATATAACATAGAGCACATAATGCATGTAACGATGGTAAACATATCGCTTCAAGTTTTAGCTGACACCCTTTGGGAAACTAGGGGGAATATCCATTGTTAGGACCAAATATCGAGGGCAATTGACCAAAGAGGTCAAGGCTTCAAAGCCCAACTCACCTAAGCCCAGGAACCAACACCAACGGGTTCTCCTGGCCCAAAAGGATGAAGGCTTCGACAAGTTTTGTTGCACAACTTAGAGCCGAGGCACAAAACAACATGGGATCCATCATGCATGGGGGTCAAAGTTGGGAAACAGATCTTTAATCTCACAAGTATTAATCAAACATAAGTCATGGGAAAAATCATTTATGGATGAAATTGGATGGATGGGGACAAGTGATACATGGAACCAACGTAGCACTAAAGTTTAAAAGTTGTGTAAAGCATAGCATAAGCAATGTTCTTTAACATCAGATTCTCTAATCATTCTCAACACAAGTTAATCATCACTTGAACATATAATATAAGCATAGGTCACCATAATCATCATAGCATAACAAGTCAAAGGTGTTAGTATACATCAGAGCAAAATCCTACCAAGAAGCAATATACATGATCTCACCATAAACTTGTCTCTATCTGATATGTCCATCTATGAACTATGTATCATATCTGTTGCTCTGCTCGAATGAACTAAGTCATCATTGAAGTCATCTCAATGGACAAGGAGATCTCAGTCCTGGCAAGGAAATACTCTACATCTGCTACTGAACAAAGGCTCTGAATGGCTCATACTGTAGTGATGATCCCTGCTGCATCCCCATCTGACTGCCTGGCTCAGAGAAATAAAGAGATCAATCTGCATGTTGCATAATGGTAGCCCAGCTACAATATATGTGATAACACAACCCATAAGGCGTATTTGATTTTGCTATCCGAACTCTTCTTATTTTCTCCTATAGTTCTTTTCAAGATGGTCATTTAATTCTTATTACTAGACTCTGTAAGACCATTTCCTTGAGGGTAATAGTTCGAAGCATGGGACATGACAATGCCATACTTGAAGCAAAATACTGACATGTCTGTTGAGCTAAAAGCCTTGGCATTATCAGTTGCGATTTTGGCAGGAACTTCGAACTTGGTAATGATTTTATCTTTTAAGAACTCAATCACCACACTATTAGTTGCTTTCTTGGTGGGTATGGCTTCGACCCACCTTGTGAAATAGATCGTGGCTGTTAGAATCCACTTATGGCCATCACTTGAATTATCTCTGAACTCCCCAATGAAATCTAACCCCCACAACTTAAAAGGAGCTTCAACTATAACAACTGCAAAGGGAGGGATGCAAGCTTCCTCTTAGCTGCAAATTGTTGGTAAGGTTGATAATTCTCGACAAATATGTGGACATTGATTAATTTCGAGCACAAATCAACATGAACAATAAGTGCTGAAAATTATTTAATCAACAAGACAATGATAATTGAAAATAAAATTAGTAACTATATATGTATTGAACAGTTGAAAACTTCACACACACACACACACACACACGTATATATATACAAGAATGAAGTACATGTACATATCAAAACTTTATCACAAAGCTGGTACAATCCTTCTCTCTCCAAAACCCTAGATAGGGAAAACCATGAAAACCCTAGTTACCACCAAAGATCTCCAACAAGCAAGCATTGACACTACCAAGTCCTCCTTGGTTTTAACACTTGTTTCCCAAAAGTGCAAAGGCATGCCCTTCTCTCTTACTCAACAATGCTTTCTTCTCCCCTAGGGTCTTACCAAAAACTAGTCTACTTTGCCTCCTTAGGGTGAAAACCCTAACCCTAGAATTTCCCTTAGATTCTCCAAGAACCCTTGCACTCAAGACAAAGAGAGAGATTACAATATAGAAGAGTACAAGAGAGATAGAGGTGCACTCCACTCTCCACATCTCTTACACAAGATGATCAATGAATGAATACACGATGAAAGAACTCTTCGTTCCTCTATTTATATGAGAGGTAAGGGAGACCAACTATAGAAAGTGGGCCTAAGCCCTTACAAACAACCTTTCTCTCACAAGAAAGTCCATACATGTGAAACACTCCACTTCAAGAGGACACATGTCAATCTCCAAGGTGATGTCATAAACAAGCAAGGTTCTAAAGCATGCACGCTTCTCAAGCAAGGTCCAATTCTTCTCCTCCAAGGGATCCAAGGCTCCAACGCTCGCTCCTCCAAAACTATGTGCTCCTTTGGGTCCACCACACCTACATGATTGCTCCCTTGACCCAAGCTAGCATAAGTCAAGTACAAGCCTCCATGCAAGCAATCCAAGTGTGCCCATGCGAACTAGGGCTCAATTCCCTCTTCTAGAATGCCAAGTACTCCTTCAAAGCAAGACATCCACGAAACAAGCAACCATGTGGCCATCATGAAGAAGTCACTTAAAGGTCTCCAACCCTCCAAGAAAGAATGCCACATAAGCATTAAGCAAGGTCTAGCAATCCAAGAATAGGCCGCTTCCACATGTGCATGTCCATCATGGAACTACCAGGGGTCATCCACGCACCATGCACCCCACATCACATGAAGCACCCTCAAACATAGTGTAGATACTTTTAGAGTAACCCCGAAAGCTAACACTTACCATCATAATGAAAGGGCATAATATAGCCTATAAGAGACACTATGTATGCTAAGATCAAAGTTAAGGATATCAAAATTAATTTAACAATGTTGTCCCCAACTAAGAGTTAATTAGGCCCATTTAAGCATAATTAAAGTACTATTAAGCCTTAATAAGGCTATTGCTTATTTAATCTATTGTATTTAGTATTGACAGACTAAGGTTCACAAGGTTATTTGTGCATAAGATGAATTCTTAAACTTGCATAAACTTTATATGCTTGTATTCATTAGGGGAATTTTGAGGTAAAAAATGGGCCTCCAAACAAAAAATGTATTATCAAAATTCACTTTAAAAGAACCCATCACATTCTAGAGGATGACACCATCTATAATAGTTGAGGTAGCACTGGTTAAGGATGCTTATTTGTCAAATTGTAAATGGTGAGTGAAAACCCATAGTTAACTATATCAATGTTGTAAGTAAAGTACTCATTATGAAAATAGTACTCAGATTATTTTTGAATATAATATAAATGTACTAAAGTACTTAGAAATAAAAGTACTCTTTATATTTCAATATAAAATAAATTACAAATACCAAAAAACTAAATGTTTTATTCAAATGTAATTACTTTTTATATTTCAATATAAAATAAATTACAAATATAAAAAAAGTGAATGCTCTATTCAAAACTAAAATTATGTAATTACTTTTTCAATATTTAGAATACATATGTCAAATCTTTATTTAAAATCAAAATCACTTAACATCTTATAATAAAAACAATTTGATGATTAATAGTTTTTGTTTTTTAAATACTTACTATATATAAT
>LPNX010331225.1:476494-494893 GCA_001517045.1 Pseudotsuga menziesii
CGAATTCGAACCATGTGACTTAGGTTCACGGCGAAGGATCTGTATCTGGTAGGTGATTGGAAGCATGTTTGGGACAACTTTATTAGGGGTCTGGAGATGGCGAGGATCAGACTTCTTGCCCAGCCGGATACTCTTGTATGGATCCATGATCGCACTGGGGGCTCTGCTACGGCTAAATCTGTGTATAACTATATTGTAATTCCCTCACAGCCTCAGCTTGCAGACTGTGTTCAGTTCTGATCTGGTCGAGCTCTCTCCCCACTAAGATTGCATGTTTTATTTGGCTGGTAATGGAAAACAAAATTCTCACCTGGGATAATCTCCAGAGAAAGGGATGGATCGGCCCCGGTATTTGTTCTCTCTGCGGTGCTGGTGCAGATTGTGTACTGCATATTTTCTCCTCCTGTCCTGTTTGGAGGGATGTCATATGCCATCTCAGTGATAAATATCATTTCATCCCTCCTCAGCAGTGTGATGATATTCCGTCCTACATTAGGAAATGGATTTGTAGTTTCTCCAAGTACACTCCAGCCTGTTATATCATTTTCTTTGCTCTGTGGATCATCTGGAAGGCTAGAAATAAGGCCATCTTTGAAGGAAAAAAACACTCTGTTTTATACATGGTCTCTCAGATTGACCAGGTTCTCCTTTTATTCAAGCCTCCTTGCAAAAAGATTCAAAAGTCCCGTATCATTGGTGATGGGCCTCGGCTTATATTCCCCTGTGGTTTTTTTGACGGGGCTTCAGCTAAGGACATTGGGGGAGCTGGAATTCACATCTAACTGAACAAGGACCATTCCTTTGAGTTTGCCCTGGGGATTGGAACTAGTACCCACACCAAAGCAGAACTGTTGGGACTTTGGGCTCTTTTATACATCGCTCAGATCATGGGTCTCCCCACTCTGAATATTTTTGGGGACTCTTCCGTTGTTATTAAATGGGTTAATGGATCCAATACTCTTGCTCCCCCTGAGCTCAGTCATTGGTGCAGGGCGATCAGGCTCTTGTGTAATAGCTTCTCCTACCTGTCCTTCAGTTATCTCCATCGTGAATACAATATGATTGCTGACTGTCAATCGAAGGCTGCCTTGGATTTGGCTCCTGGTACTTGTACTTTTCTGAATACTTTGAAGACCATTTGGTCTTGCATGACTCTCTTATGCTCTTTTGAGTCGGGTGCTGAAGTTTTTACTCCCTCTTCTTGTTTTAGCACCTTCATTGTGTATGGAGCAGACACCTTCTGATTGTGGTTTCAGCTCTCTTATGTTCACGATAGCGATGGGTTCCGAAGGACAGGTATAGCTTCTTGTCATGACTTGTATTGGATGATTGTATGGTGGGCCGTTTCCACACTCCCTAGGGCAGCTCTCTGTGTTGGATCCTTTTCATGGTTGATGAACAAGTCTCCCTCCTCCAGTACCTTTTTTATGGATGTAACCCTATATCAGGGCAGGCACGATAGATGCCCTTTGATTCTTCATTGAATATCAAGGTCAGGCTTTTTTCCTTCTGAAAAAAAAGAGAAAGTAAGACAATTTATGAATTGATGAGTTGGAATAGAGAAACCATATATGCTTCATTTTCTTACATGTCTCCATTGAATAATAGTTTACACCCTGTTGCTTCTCTTTATCTCCCCATTGGCATGAAACTCGCTTCCCCTTATTTTGATGAAGCATTGCACTTGAGATAACATACACTGATTGTTTCACTATACTTAGCTTTATCTTTAAACTTGATAGGACCATAAGAAAGTAATCATTTATAGCATATCATGCTTAACTGTAAAGTTAATTAACAAAATTTAGGATTGAAGTACAGACATTGTTGCTTGTTTTCAGATAATTTTCTCATGTACGTGGTACTTTCAACTATGTTCCTAAATTCAGAAATCTGCTTTCCATTTAATTTTAGGGTTTCTTACTTGATTTTTTGCTGTTGTTTATGTTCCTAAATTCAGAAATCTGCTTTCCATTTAATTTTAGGGTTTCTTACTTGATTTTTTGCTGTTGTTTATGTTTTGAATAGGGCATCAGCAATATTTGTTGGAGTTTATGAACCGGCGAAGAAAAAATTGTTAGAGATTTTTCCAGACAACTATAATGCTTTTGCTCATTTGGTATGTTGGTGAAATTGAAATGTTTGATCTTCTACATGTCACACTACCCTTTCTCCAAGTTGAAGAACACTGGTAGTAATTCAAGAAATTAGATCCATGGTTCTGAGTTTGAGGATTGGACTTGGGATATCCATCTGTTTAGTGTACGTTGCTGTTTATTTTGGTTTTTCGTGTCAGAGACGATAGAACAAACTTCATTAATGCTCCTGTGAGGACTTAGTTGTAACTGGATATAAATTTTATTAATTTTAATCATACTTACAAATACAAAGTAATCATGTTTCCAAGATCAGAAGCTGGGCTCCTTATGTTGAATAAACAGATGCATGTATCTAATTTTAAGAATTTACAGCATATATAAATCATAACCATACATTTGCATATATGAGGATCAATGAAAGTGAGACAATCACAGGGAGAACACAAGTATACCCTGGGAAACCCTCTGGGGGTAGAAAACCCAGCCAAAACTTCTCTCTAGATTCTTCAACAAAGTGCAATACCAGTTCAAGATTTTAGAGTTACAAACTTGAACTCAGAGAACTGAAACAATACCTCTGTTTCAGTACTTACAAACATCACAGATAGCTTATTAAATACTTACAGTAACAGCTTAACAAAACCACAAAAAATGACTGATTTAACCTCTAGATGTAGCAGACTTATGGCAGCACTGTAGCAGCCTTATCACAGTTCCTGTAGCAGTCCTATTGCAGCCTTAGAATAGTAGTTGTAGCAGTCATATAACAGCAGGAACATACTAGATATATATCAGCCTTATAACAGCAGAAGACTCCAGCAATACTGTGTGTCCAAATGGTAAGGGACTGCCCCTATTTATACTTTGGTTTGGATGCCCTAAGCAGCCCCCTATGGCCACCCTAGACAGCCCCCTATAGCCGCCCAAAGCAGCCCCCCTAGGATCGCCCTAAGCAGCCCCTCTTTGGACTGCCCTAAGCTGGCCTCTATGGCCTCAAGCAGCCCTCTTTGAGGTGCTATGAAATTGACACTTGGCATGTGCTTAAAGGTTGACACTTGGCATCAAAACTTTTATGTACATGGTTTAATTACATCAGAGAAATAGCTTCCAAAACTATACATTTTAACACTCCCTCTTAGCAAGGAAGGTATTTTTCCTAGTACCAACTGTTACATCCAGTTGTCTTTACCTGGCTATTGACTTGTTGATACATGTAGAATCTGTTCATCAAGAGAAGTTTTGCATCCATAGCTAGCATTCTGAAATCTGAGATAAGTAGCATGTCTAGTGGGCAGACTGTTGTCATTACGGGATTTTTATTCACTCAGTTCACCAAGAACTGTTTGTGCAGTTCACCAAGAACTGTCCTACTAGTCATATACTAGACGAGGCTATATAGTTCACCAAGAACTGTCTTACTCGGTGCTAATCCTTTTTCATACTGAATGAGTAATCTTAGAGCCAGTCCATTTTCATACTGGATAAGAATAATATAGAATAGCCCACATCCTACCTGTAAATGATTTGCTGCGCTACTGTATATGCAGCTCTTTACTCCCTCTTACTAGGGACCAGTCCAAGATTGTATCTGAAGTACTCAAACTTCACCTTTCACAGAGGTTTGGCTAGCACATCTGCAACTTGCTCATTTGTAGACACATAAAGAAGCCTCACTACTCCCTTTTCTACCACATCACGGATAAGATGGGGTTTGATTCCATTAAGATTTGATTTGTCATGAAACTCTGGGTTCACTGACAACTTTACGCAACTCTGATTGTCACAGCAGATACAAATAGCATCTAGCTCAAGTTCAAATAATCCCGTAAGCAATTTTCATAGCCATACAACTTCAGTATATGCTAAACATTGCTGCCATATATTCTGCCTCAACCGTATTGAGTGCAACACTGGTTTGCTTCCTGCAAAACCATGAGATCATACTTGATTGCACAATAAAACAACAACCCGATGTACTCTTACGATCTGTGACATTACCAGCCCAATCTGAATCAGAGTATCCTTGCAGTCTAAACTCACAATCTGCATCATACGTGATACCATACTCTATGGTACCTTGCAAGTATCTCATCAGATGTTTTGCTGCGATCAAATGAACATGACTAGGTTCAACCATATATTGACTTGTGCATTACCAGCCCAATCTGAATCAGAGTATCCTTGCAGTCTAAACTCAGAATCTGCATCATACTTGATACCATACTCTATGGTACCTTGCAAGTATCTCATCACATGTTTTGCTGCGATCAAATGAACATGACTAGGTTCAACCATATATTGATTTAAAGTGTTCACAGCAAACATATTTCTGGCCTTGTGTTCGTCAAATATATCAACGAGCCAATTATCTGCCTATACAAGGTGGCATCCACTATCTTTGATGAAGTATGACATAATAACTTCGGATTTGTCATCATAGGTGTAGTCATGGATTTACAATCCATCATTCCAAATTTCTTTAGAATTTCCACAACGTATTTTCCTTGATTGAGACAAATCTTACCTGGATTTTGCCACACTTCCAGATTTAGAAAATAGTGCCAGATTTTAGTGCATCTGACCCAAGTCTTTCATTTCGAATTTTGAAGCAAGCTTCTTTTTGCAGTCAGTGATGATCTTTTCATTTCCTGTTAGAAAAAGGTCTTCCACATATAATAGTAAAATGACATGATCGCCATCCTCAATCTTACAGTAGAGATTGGAGTCTGCTTTACTCTTAATAAAGCCCAAACTCATCAGAAAACTATCAATTCTTCCATACTATGTCTTGGGTGCTTGTTTGAAGCCATACATACAAGGCTTTTTTCAAATCCTTGTGGCTGTTCCACATACACTTCCTCTTCTATCACACCATTTAGAAAAACAATTTTTACATCCATCTGATGTACTTTCTTTCCCAACTTTGCAGCTATAGCCAAAGTAGCTCTAATGGAAGTGTATCTTTCTGTAGGAGCAAAGGTTTCTTCGTAATCTACTCCCTCTTTCTGGGAGAACCCGCGAGCCACAAACCTTGCATTGAATTTCTCAATACTGCCATCCGCAGCATGCTTGATTTTGTATAACCATTTAGATGTTACCACAGATATTTCTTTCGGTCTTGGAACTATGTCTCAAACATCATTTCTCATAATTGAGTGATATTCTTCAATCTTGGCATCCTTCCACACCTTCTCAGCAGTTCTTCATAGCTGGAAGGTTTTGCATCAATTATGTTAGACACAAGTGCAACATAGTTGGAATAAAATCGAGGTCTTTTGATTTTCTCTGAAAGTCTTATTTGGGGCACCATACTTTTCTGCATCTTGAATGAGTTCACGAGCCCAACCTGCTTTTCGTTGACATGTAATCACTTTTGTGGGTGAATCAACAGGTTTTTGAGGCTCCATCATATCATGATTCTCAAGTACATGCTCTTCTTTTTCTGTTTCTGATACTTTTGAAGCTGCAAGTTCCTCATCATGTATCTTATTGAAATGATTTTTTTTAATTTGCAGAAAGATGCTGATCTCAATCTTTTTTGTATTGAGGGACATATACTCTATATGCCTTTGATATCTCGTTGTACCTAACAAATATACCCTTCTTACCTGAAGGATCCAACTTTGTCCTTTTGTCCTTGGGAATATGTATATACACAGGACAACCAAATATTCTTAGATGACTGACATTTGGAACTTCTCCTGAACACTCTTATTTTGGATTTTATTTTGAAGTACTTAATGAGGACTTTTGTTCTGTACATATCCAATAGTCCTAGCTGCTTCTGCCCAAAGGTACATTGATAAGTCCTGATCATGAATCATGGCTTTAAATGCTTCCTGTATTGATCAGTTGTTTCTTTCTGCAACACCATTTTGTTGAGAATTGTATGGAGTAGATAACTCCCTCTTAATCCCAACTTCTCTATAGAATGCCTTGAATTCACCCGATATGAATTCTCCTCCATTATCGGATCTTAAAATCTTTATATTTCTCTCAGAAAGATTTTTAACAAGAGCTTTAAATTCTTTAAACTTACTAAATACTTCATCTTTATTCTTTAAGAAATCAATCCAGGTTTTACGAGAAAAGTCATCAATGAAAGAAAAATAGTAAACATACCCACTGACTCCTGAGTGATGTAGCTAACATAGGTCCACATTCATCTGAATGAATTAGATCCATAACTCCTTTTTTTTACTGTAACTGCTTGGAAAAGGCTTCTTCACGTTCTTTCCTTGTTCACATCCTTTGCAAACACCTTCATGGAACACTTGAATCTTTGGAAGGCCTTTCACCATCTCGTTGACAATTGGTAAGGCTTTATAGTGAATATGAGCAAACCTTTTATGCCAAAGTTCACATGGATTTACAGTATTGTGTACGAAGGATTGATCTGCCTTTCCTTTTAACTTGTACAATCTATCTTCATGTATACCAATCACAACAACATCATCAATATTCTCTCCTCTTGGCCACATAAGAACTTGGCCATCGACAAAAGCTACTCAGAATACTTTCTCTTCTTATCCTGAAATAGATAGGACTCAGGAGATTCTTTTGCAGACTGTTGCCGCTTTTGACTGGCGTGCGTGTGTTAAAACCCAAAATTAGGCACATCGGCCCGATGGCAACTGCGAAAAGAGCAGCCACTGTCACCACGCTCCTCTCTTCCTCGCTTCAGGCTGGCTCTTCTCCAACTCAAGGGGGGCTTCCCTAAGGTTAAGATCACTAAGGCAGGAAACAATGGTGGACAAGGTGAATAAAAGAGGCTGTCTTAGAGAAGTGTTTGTAGCATAAAAGTATTTGAATGGTTGATGGAAGGAGGGAGAGATCAAACCTCATTAATGGACCAGTGTCGGTATACCTAAAGGGAGAAATAGAGTCAAGGGAGAACCCACGAGGGCCTTGTGTCAAAGGCGCAATTACTAGATTTGCTTCCTCCTAATTGCGGAAGATGCTCTATGCAAACAAAGGAGATACTACACAATCAAACTTGATAAAATGTAAACATCAGTACCCGTGTATGCACGCTCACAAAGGGAAAAGGAAAGCAACTGCTAGGATTCCCACCTTCCAATAGGATGATAACATTCGTTTATGGTCTCCGACGCAAACATAGAAAGGAAAGGGGGCTCTAGCAACAAACGCTCATTCGTACAAGTTGATGCCACACATCACAGTGAGTGCTCAAATGAACGACCATGAAACCCAAAAAAGATATATTTTCTATTAATCTCTAGGGAAAATTCCTCCTAGTTTTTCCATCCTTTTACAATAGGGGAAGCTGGCCTCTTTATAGGTCCAAAACTTCCTTGTTCTTTTCAAAAAGGAAAATGATAAAATAATAAAATAATAGAGAAAAAGGTAATATCATAGATCCACCTTTCACTCATTACAAAATCTACTTTATTAAAAGGAGCTATACTTAACCACTCCTTCCAACCCAAAGATCGGTGACCCAACAATAAAGTGGGAATCTATGAAGACCACACACTCCTATAATCTCATAACTAAAGGAAAAATTAACACACAAACAAAAATCCAAGCTCCACGTGGAGGAATGCAGCCAAATCTGGGAGTTTTGACTTAGCCCAAGTCGTAGGGAACTCTTCGATCCACAACAAAAAACGCTTTGCTTAGCTTCCAGCGCTGCAAACTTGTCTTTGAGATTGAAGTCCCAACCTCTTCAGCGTCATTTCCTGGAAAATGAATTTCCTTTATTGATGCCTACAGAAACGATGCCATCGGCTGCCAATGCTGTGTAGCTGCACCGATTAACAAAAAAGGAAACCTGACTTCACCATTTCACGACTTGGCTCTGTTAACCAGATATATACGGGTGACATAATAATCACAACTACACCCATTGTTGTGGCAAACAAATCGTGGCGTGAATTGTGATCTTCAGAGAAAATGGTGGGTCCGCCCAAAATTGCGAGCTCCATAAATTTTCACGCTGGCTGCCTGCAAACTCCACGCTATCGCCTGCTTTAACATAAAAATTGGCTGCCATACCTGCATAGATGATTTTCAGACGGTCCCACTGGCGCTTCATCGTGATTTTCACCAGTGGTTCAAAAAACGGGCAAACAACTGACTGCTAAATAAATTTTGGATCCAATCTCCATGACTTTTGCTGTCAACATAGGCTCGGTTTTGTCAATTGAAAGCAAGGAAAATTTTAAATCTTCCTATTCCTTTAAAATCTCCTGTTGCATTCTTCTGACAACTTGAGTAGTTTCCATTGTTGAAAAAGCAATAGTATTCAGAGGTCTCTTCTATGCGTCATTACCAGATATTTCCTACATCTTAAAAGGCCTCGGCCCTCAACTCGGCCGCTAAGTCACCACCCTCTCCAAGAAAGACATCATTAGTCTGGGAAGTATAGTACAACCCAAGATTTCGACTGTTTAGATTCCCCAGATTATCAACTGGATTACCCGTGCTTTGACTAGGAGGTATGACCATTACATCTAACCCTCCAAATCTCCAAGAACCTGACTCAGGACCAATCCAAACTGCTGCAAGCCGTCCTATATTAGGTCTTCGAAACATCACAATATCCACTAAACCTCTCTGGAAACAGAGTTAATCAGAAGTTCTTCGTACAGTCTCTGCTGTGTCATCAGATAAAGCTCGAGGAGGAGAAGAAATTGCTGGGATCCTATGTATGATTGAATTGCCATTTTTTCTGACGTGGCTCTCCCTAATAATACATAGTAGGACACAAACATTAATATCACTAAAATCAGAATCAACATTGCTACTTGTGGTCAATGAAACCTTGTAAATCGACTCAGATAAGTCGGGCAAAGTACTAGCACGTAATCCCTCTTCAAATGAATCTGCCACAGTATAGTTTGGTTTAGTGGATGCCAAAAAACTGTATAAGCCCTGGAAAAGCTTCAGAATCTTGTGATTTGAATGAAGCTGAATGAATCACACCCATGCTAGATCGATGTGAGATAGTTCTCATGGTTTCTTTTCTAATGTGAAAACCATTCTGATTTTCTAGACAATCCACCACACAAGGGTGCAGGATAATATCTATGGACCAAGGCATAAGCTTGTCTGGAGGGACAAAAATGGCATAAAAATTGCAAATCCATGTCTTTATAGGTGTACGCTGCTGCTCTGCATATGATAACCTGACTGCAACCCGATCTATAGCTTTATGATAGTAGTGAGGGATGCTCTTGAAGTGTAATGTTGGCATGCCAGTGCAAGAATGGGAATCATGTAAATGACTGTATTGTGACCTCAAACACCTCAAGTAAACATGCTACCAATAAGGTGGTAACAGAGACCAGGTACATATAAGACATTTTCCATTTTCAAATGTTTTTCTGAATCTAAGTTGTAAAAAACATTCCCAATGCCCTTACTAGGATAGGAAGAGTTATCACCTAGTCTCACTTGATGAGAAGAATCTTTCTTAGTCAGACTTGAAAGAGAGTCTTTAAGACCAGTCATGTGCCCGGAGGCACCACTATCCACCAACCAGGTTTCATTACCATAATTTACTGAATTAGTAAGAGCTGCCACCAAAACATACTCTTCATTTGAATCTTCTTCTCTTTCTCTCTTGAAAACAAGTTCATCATCTTTAACAATATGAGCATGATGTCTTTTGTTTTTCTTCCTTTCTTTGACCTCTTTTATGAGGGGACAATCTCTGGCAAGATGTCCCAACTTTTCACAACAGTAACATTTGAGTTTAGAATAGTCTCCTTTACCTTTATCAAAATTTTGAAACTTCTTCTTTGCAGGATGATTTTCCTTCTTTTTCTTTCCTTTCCTGAACTGGGTTGTAAGAGCTTGATCCTCATCATCACTTTGTTTTTCTTCTCTTGCTCCCAATTTTGCTTCTTCTTGGGCACACTCTTCCCATAACCTACTGAACTTTATTAACTTTCCTCTTGAACAAATACCTCTTATGAAAGAGTCCCATGACTTTGGAAGTCCATTCAGAGTAGTCATTACTATCTCAACTTCTTCAACTGAGTCACCGATGGCTACAATTTGTTCATTAATATGAGAAATTCTTGTAAATAAGGCATGAATAGATTCAGACTTTTGCATCTTTGCATTTTTGAGTTGAGTCCTCAAAGTCATCTTGTTGTTTATGTTCCTGTTATCACACAATGAGTAACTAGCTACTAAACGTATCTTATCTAGGACGGTATAGGTGAGGTAGCTAACCGGTGACAATGCAAGGGCCTTGTCCAATACTAATGAAAGGTAGTTGTCACATCGGACGGGCTCTTGTCACTCTAGATCAATCCGGAGAATGATCAAGGGGGAGACCCTACTAACCTATAAAGGCTAGCACACCTACTCAGGATACTTTGAAGGATAGACAAATAATGTGTAAGGTGAGCAATGATTAAGTAGATCTAGATCGAGGAGATGAATGTGGTAGGCAAGGTTAGGACATAGTTGGGGAGGCTTAATGATAAGGAAAATTACCCAACTTATAATGAAAGGTACCACAAGGAGTTTAAAAATGTAGATCTAGATAGATCTAGTCTAAATGAGGATACTCTAATTGGATCCACCTAGGGTTTATGTAATTATAGATGACGTGGACCCAAAAGAGTAGATCGAGACAAGAAATGATTAGATCTAGATGCTTGAAAAGTAGATCTGTTGAACTAAGGCGGGTTCAAGCATACCCAACTGATAGATCTGATCCAAGGGTAAATGGAGTCGGATCTAAGTGAAACTTTAGATCTAGGGTTTAAATAATTATTCCTAAGTGGGTTTTGATGACCGTCATCAAATAAGTACTCGATCTATCAGATTTACAAAGCTAGGGTTTGAAATAAGAGGGTTTTATGGTGACAATTGGATTAAGCCCCAGAAAAATGAATAGATGCAAACATACCTGTAAATACTTGCTACTAACCTTGTATGGTGATGATCTTCCCTTTTCAATCAATTACAAATGTTTTTCCATGCAATGCCAAGTGGAATCGATTTGCTGTCCAAGAGACCAAGTGCACCCTCCTCCTGCAAAAGAGATCTACCTAAGTGAGAATCGATTTGCAAAAAGAGAGAGAAAATCGATGAAGAAAGAAACAACGAGCATCAAGATGGTTACAGGATACAATAAAGATACTCCTTGAACCCAAAACGATTTGTGGAAGAAGTATGGAGCCCAGTCACAATAGTGCCCCCATCAAATCGCCTTCTTCAGCAATGGTACAACCACCTGCAAAAGTGTTAGCAAAGCATAGATACGCAAGAATGCTAGAAAGATAAAGACTTTCCAATCTCCATATAAGACAGTCGATAAAGCTTCCAAGAGATTTTGCAAAAAAATTCTATTATTTTAAGAGCTTAAGAGCCAGAAGTCCCCTTTTACAATAAGAGAGCATCTCAATATATAGATCTCTTTGATACACAAAACCTAGATCCAAAAAGATCAAGGGCCAAGATCAAAAGACACAATCACTGTAATCAATGACTAAGATTAGCTGGATACTAAATACATGGATCAACTCGATAATAGAAGGGGGTGCACCCACTAGGACGCCTAAGGAGGGATGCACCACATGAAAAGTTAGTAAAATATAACATAGCACATGGTGGGGTCTAGGAGGTGAGAGAAATCCTTTTCTAGCATGGCCCCATGGCACAATCACAAAGTATAATCACTAATCATATTATAAAGTGATCAAAATCACTAGGATGTCCTCCTCAAAATACATCAAAACCGCCCCCAAGTGGAGAATGCTAGGATGTGTGGGCCCCATGAAGAGTGAAACTAATGTCGAAGGATGAAGATGACCCCAACAATGTGCCTCAGACCAATTCCATGCCATTTCCTTGCCTCAATTACCCAAATTGATTTCTTCATTAGCCATTTTCATCATCAAAATACTGCCTCGAGAACATAAAACTGCTCATATCTCAGTAATAACTGAACTTGGACGTCAACTGACTGCAAAATAGACTTGACACCATTGTAATATGGCAACGATTGGCTACACTCTATGTGCCCCTCTGGCGCCCTAGGAGATCCAACCATCAATTGCAAAGCGTTTTGTTTTAATTCTTTTGAGGCCAGATTGTTGCAAACTGATAACATGACCCATACCTCATCTATAAGTACCTGACCCTGAAAATTGAGTGCATCAATGGACTCAGAATGTCCAAATCCACTAGGAATGAGTACCCATACACCATATGTCCATAAAAAATGTACGTCAGAGGCCCCATCCATGTCAAAATAATAATAATAATAATAATAAAGCCTGTAAATGTCGATAATCATGAAAATAACAAAAGCCATCATAATAAACCATCATTTGAAGCATGAATATGTCTAATGGATATTAATAGACCATAAATAATCATCATCCACAATCATCGGCCAAAACTCATCTTGGACCCTGCTCCTGCCTTGGTGAAACTGGGTTGACCAGGTCAAAAATGATCAAAATGATGACCCAAATGAAAACTATGATACTGCAAAGTACAAAATAGATACGCATGCTCAATTATCTATGCTAGCAGGAAGAGGTAAGTATAAGTGGCGTCTATTGGTGATTATAAGCACACTACGATATAAATAATATATCTAAATCAAATTCATTAGTTGCTCTAGCCTCTAAGCAAGAACCTCCAGTGTATACTCATTTATAGATTTGGCCATTTTGCTAGTCAAGGGTTAAGGTGAATAAAACAAGGTAAGGTCAAGGGAATGACTTGATACTCGACATTGTAAGCATCTAGGCTGAAGGAAAAGGGGATCCACACAACGCATAAGCTAGAGTAGGTGAACAATAGGGAATGTCGATGTCTCACAGATGGCCGGAATGGTGAGAGAGCTCCACTAGACTCTAGACAAGCAACCTTTTGAAATAATTATTTGCACAACAACAAATACTAGCTAACCTCCAAAGGAAGGTGCCCTGGAAAACCTTCTCGGCTTCTAGAAAATGACAGACATAACCCTCACAGGTCAGTGTCACCCTGTTGCCCTGTAGCAGCAAACGACTCATACATTATACAATGAATGAGTGCTCATCCTCTTGCAATTAATTCTTTTTAACACATTATTTTATTAACTAGCCATCCTCCAAGACCAGACGCCTTGAATAGTCTGGTGGGCCTCAAATAATGACTTGATATGACCTCCATTGCCCGCCACCGTCCATAGGTGTGATGGAGTGACCACCTTGTTTCCCTTTGGGGGAAAACAACCTCACATCCTTCAAAGGATGAGTGCTCGTCTCTTGGCAATTGACTGGCTTTTACTTCTTATTTGCAACAATGTCTAAAAACACTTTTGTTTTGCTGGCTAGGCATTCATTTAGATGAACCAGTTGAGTTCCGATGCCTTTGTTTTTGAGGACACTTTTGGTAAAGAATACTTGTGTTTAAGACCTAGAGGAAGACAATCTCTATGATAAGAATCACACAAACCAATACCGAGATACAATTTAAACATGGAGACCTATTCCAGCATAGAGGGGAAGGTGGGGGAAATCCTACATGTCACTAGTCAAGTTACAAGTCAGGGTTAAACAGAAAGAAATGAAGGAAACAGATGGATGGAGAAAGTGAAGATGGTGCCAAGGCTAGCAAGCTGTGTCTGTAGAGGGAAATGACCAAATCCACACTACAAGTAGGGGATGACCAATGAGTATACAAAAGAATCTCTTAGACATAGAAACTAGATCACTTATAATCTAGATTTCAGAAGAACTAATAAAATATTGCCAATATACAACGACTATCAACTAAGTCTCACTACTAAAATAGACAACAGAGCATAATCAAAATCCATATGTACAAATCCATATATCACCTAGGTCATATATTTGCACCCAATTTGAATAGTCTGAAAGGCACTGCAACACTTCTGCTGCTGTACATCATGGGAACTGTCAGAACTCTACTCTGGGTCATGAAAATGGCTAACTCAGTCATCAAATCTGGTGTCATGAGGCTCAGTCATGGCATAAAACTAATCAAATAGAATGCCCTGGATCCATTGAATGAGAGTGATCATCAACTAGAAGCTCATCATCTATTGATCTCAAAGTAAAGGACTGGCTCAAAAGTGTGCTTCAAACTGCTCAGGAACAATGGTATCCCAGCTACTATGTATGTGACAACAGTTCCTTTCTTCATATAAGCGAGATAGAGCATCAAACATATCCTTGGGAGTCTTCAAGGATGATATATGAGGAATAAGATGGTCTTTTATAGAATTGGCAATTATTCTTTTTTCCCTTATCAGATTCTTCTTGTACTTAACTTTAGCTTCTTCATCCTCAGGTTCTCCAACCTCTTCCTTAACATAATCTGATAGGTCATTTTCTTCTAGAACAAGGGATATTCTGTACTTCCATGCTCTGTAGTTATCGGGTTTCTTGAGTTTCTCATCAAGCTTAGTGCTTGACATCATCTTGCCCTTGTTTCTGACTTCCTCCAAAAATTGAGATACTGTAGCCACCTTCATAAATCTAATAACTCTTTGCGGAATTGGCTTCTTTCATGGAAGCTCTGATACCATGTTGAAGAAACAGATGTATGTATGTAATTTTAAAATTTTACAACATATATCAATCATAACCATACATTTGCATATTTGAGGATCACTGAAAGTGAGACAATCACAGAGAGAACACAAGTATACCCTGGGAAACCCTCTTGGGGTATAAAAGCCAGCCAAAATTTCTCTTCAGATTCTTCAACAAAGTACAATACCGATACAAGACTTTAGAGTAACAAACTTGAACTCAGAGAGTTGAAACAATACCTCTGTTTCAGTACTTACAAACTTCACAAATAGCTTATTAAATACTTACAGTAACAGCCTGACAAAACCGCAAAAAATGACTGATTTAACCTCTTGCTGTAGCTGACTTATGGCAGTCAATATAGCAGCCTTAACACAGTTCCTGTGGCAGAGTTATGGCAGACACTGTAGCAGCCTTAACACAGTTCCTGTAGCAGTCGTATTGCATCCTTAGAATAGTAGTTGTAGCAGCCATATAACAGCAGGAACATACTAGATATATATCAGCCTTATAACAACAGAAGACTCCAGCAATATTGCGTGTCAAAATGGTAAGGGACTGCCCCTATTTATACTTTGGTTTGGATGCCCTAAGCAAAAGCAGCCCCCCTATGGCTTCCCTAGACATCCCCCTATAGCCTCCCAAAGCAACCCCCTTGGACTGCTCTAAGCAGCCCCTCTTTGGATCGCCCTAAGCAGGCCTCTATGGCCTCAAGCAACCCTCTTTGGATCGCCCTAAGCAGGCATCTATGGCCTCAAGCAACCCTCTTTGAGGTGCTATGATATTGACACTTGGCATGTGCTTAAAGGTTGACATTTGGCATCAAAACTTTTATGTACATGGTTTAATTACATCAGAAAAATAGCTTCTAAAGCTATACATTTCAACACCTTAGACTATTCCAATGATTTCCTGTGTAGTAATATTTTGAAAACCTTTTAAATGCACTTGACTACTTACCTGACTATAGACTTTCAACCACACGATCCATATAAAGCAAAATGGCTGCATGTATCAGTTAATGTACTTGATACATGTCTATCATCCTGGATATCTTCAGTGATACATAAATTAGATACAAATTTTCCTTCATGAATGATTCTTTATCCTAAGCTTTAACTCATCTTGCTCAACATGCTTCTCAAGAGCTTGCTTTCTTCATAAGCTCGTGACACTTCCTATGGGGATATATGAAGATTTTATAAGGCTTCATAGCTTGGAGTGAAAGTTTTCTAAGAACCCCAACCCGGTTTCAAGCCTTTCGGCTTCTCTGCATAGTTTAATGCCCAAGCCCTCTATGCACAAATTTTAAACAAAATTTGATTGAAACTGAAACACATGAAGTTCTTTTTCAAATTTAAACAATTCAGAAATTTTTCTTTTTCATCAAAATTTCAAACTCAGAAATTTTCAGACAACCAAACACATGAAAATGACACAGTTGTTTTTGAGTCTTGACCAATGGTCCAGGATAAAACCCCCAAGGGAAAACCTGTTTTTGAGAGAGAGAGATTTATTATTTCTTCAGTAAAAATACATAAATTCAATCAACAATACTTATCAATTTTCTGCCTCGAAATTCAAACCTTTATTGCTGATTTTCCTTCCTCGAAATTCGTGCCAAATACAGCCTCAAAATTCATGCCAATCAACTGCTGTATTGACAGCAATTAATTCTGTATTTTCACCTCGAAATTCGTGCAGAATCCATACAGTATGGATTTCTGTACTTTACCTCAAAATCTGTGCCAAGTCCATATAGTATGGATTTCCTCGATTTTTGTGCAGCCCTTTCTAGATTTCTGTGCCCTCCTCGAAATCTGTGCCCTTTCTTGATTTCTGTGTTGCTCAATTTCTGTGCTGAAAATTATTTTCTCTCTTGGTTTTGAAATCTCTTCAAACCCTCTCTCTTTCTCTTCTCTTCCTCTATCCAAAAACCTCTTTTGGAAATGATCACAATGAATAAGATTTGCCTTGCCCTAGCCCTTGTTCATGGTAACTTCCTCTTTCAATCTAATGGTCAAAATTAGATTAGATGAAGGGTTCACATTAAATGCTCCATTAATTATTAATTAAATGACATTTAATGCACTTCATGTCATTTAATAAAGTTAGAACAACCCCTTTCTATTTAATCACTCACTTAACTTTATTTAAATATGAACTTAGGAAAACCATGACTTAGCTTTTTTAATAAAGTCACTTTAAAAACATAAAGTACTTTTCACTTCGTTAAATGCAAATCGACTAGGAGTCACAACTTAAGTGTCCTTCTCCACCCCAAGGCAAGTCTAGGTGGACAAACACTTCCTAGGTAACTTTTCAACATGGAGGAGACACTAATTAGAAATTATCATTTTTATGGTGAGTAGGAAGCTTAAAGGTATGACTTTTTTGTTTGTTTCCAGAGGACAAACGCACGAGACAAGGTACAAGATGTGGATAAGAATTTCTGACTCAATTCAATGTTTTTTCATTGCACAATTACATGTGTTACCACATAAGTTGTACTTAGTTGGCCTTTAAAGTGAGTTGCCTATGATGAACAAGTTTTTGTTCATATCCAGATTTCAGAAGACCATTCAGGCCTTCTATGGCCTCCTTTTTTTAACACATGTTCATACTCCCGTTGGGGAGTTGTAATAAAGTGTTGTAGCATGATGAATTTTTTGTAAAAGACTTGGCTTACCTAGGAATTATAAATCAATCCTACTAGCCCAGAGTGTTTATTCCTTGTTAATTATAGGTTGTTGAACGAACAACTTATAATTTTTGAGTTTTTCACTCAACCTCCAAAGCTGGGGTGGTCGTCTTGGTGGTTAGGACTTAGGAGGTTATTAAATTCTAAGTGTCAATCTAAGTCACCTGACACGAAGACACGGGACACGGAGGACACGGAAAAACGAGTATCCGACACGGACACGGCGACCCTCGGAATCAGGACACGAAGGACACGTTATATATAATATTAAAACAAATATATATATATTATACAAATTACTGTAATAGAGAAAATATTGAATCTTGATAGTAGATATTTATTATTGATCAATGTTACATCATGAACTTCGAAAAAGATACATCAAAGATTCAAACACCAATACCATACAATTTTACAAATCAATCAAACTCTAGATAGTAGAGTCTACACATCATGAATCATGATTCATATTCATAGAACATAATAAGACATTAATATTACAACCTGCTGTACTCACTGTTTTCTTCACTTTAATTAAGCAATTTTCAGTTTAAAGTTGCAATGGATTGCATCATTTTCTATGAACTTTTTTCAGCCTTTATGCAATTTCAAGTGCACTATTTTTTATATTTTAATTGCAGATTTCTAACAGAACAACAAACTTTGTTTCAATTTGAGGTCTTATTAATTGTTCTAAGAATATATTATGATATTGCATGTTGATGTACATGTTGATGTGAGTGTAACAGTAGCATTAGAATTTAGAACCAATGTGCATTGTGAATGAAACATACATGATACAGGATTAGTCTCTCTCACAGCTGGGCGTCGAGCATGGAAAATGGAACATTCAGGATGTCACGCGGAGATTTAAACAGCGAAAAAACCCCTAATTTCATCACTTTTCACAGGACACGTGTCCTAAAATCGAGACACGTTACAAAAGAGTGTCGGACACGGGTTGACCACGTGTCCCAGGGATAAGACACGTTTTGACCACGTGTCGGACACGTACCGTAGCGTGTCTTCACGTGGACACCGCGGGTACGGACACGTGGGC
>LPNX010331225.1:494938-529610 GCA_001517045.1 Pseudotsuga menziesii
TCAATGTATATTACCATTCTAGGCATTATTTTAGAGTCATATGAACATGTGCTAAGTCCTCCATAGATTTTTTTTTCAATTTTCGCAAAAGATAAATTTTCTCGTAAAAACAGAGATTTTTTTGATGTTGTAATTTAAAAATTTAAAAAATTCATAAAAAAATGGTTAGGAGGTGGATTTTGCCATGGGGGTGGTCATTTTTTTAACTCAGAGCACGCACTTAACCCCTCAACCTACTTTGGAGAGAAAAATTTCATTTATTCCTCATAAAAAATGATTTTCTCTTGAAAATGACCAAAAAAGTAATTTTAATTGGCAAAAACGTCATTTCCTAAATAAATGGAAACATGTCGAGGACATGTACAAAGTGCTGGCAAGTTAACTGACAATCAAAATGGAGTTAACCGAGGCTCCAAATCAATGATTCCAATCAAATCAAGTTAAGGCAAGTTCTCAGAGAGTTAGAGGGGGCGTAATCTCATCCAAGTGGGGCGCATTTCCTTATTTGGTTATTTTTGATTGGTTGTTGAAGATCTCAAGGAGCGGATGCGCCTACCTTTTGAGAGGTTGTGCATTCTTCTTGTGTTAAATCCTCCTTAAACCCATCAATCAAGGGAAATTAACTCCCTCTCAACTAGCTCATGTGCCCCAATCTTCGTCAGTTAGCAAAGGTGCCCCCTGTGTACAAGTTTTCCTATAAAAGCAAGGCATTTCTGCCTCATTTGCATAAGAAGGTGGAACCTCTGCTTGCATTGTTGTACTTCTTTTCTAAGTTTTGATATTAATAAAAAGGCTTTGGAGGCTACTCTAGTGTTGTAAATGGTGGTTTGGATACATGATGCTCTATGAATTATTGAGGTAATATGTGCATTTTCACAAGCTTGTTTATGTTTGGGATTACCGACGTTTGAAGGGAATTGTATTCCAGTAGGGTAGGAAGAAATACTTGTATGTTTGCTTCTTCTTGTTATTAATAGAAGAATGCTTGGAGATATATGGTTTTCTTGTTTGAATGAATATTTTTGTCTCTTTTATTTGTTAACACCGGCATTTGATCCCCTTTGCAAGAATTTGTGAGGTGTCTTACAGGTTGCTTAAGTTGGAGGATTGGACGAGCATGTTTGCTCTACTTCTCCTCAAGTAAATCTGGAAGGAGCATAGTCCCCTCGATCCCACTAAGAGGATGTTTCTTTATGCCCATTATTTCTTATCTAAACCGTGGTCCTAGTTCCTCTGATTCAAACTTCTAATCTTTCTCTCGGTTACTAGTTCTTTATTATTCTAGATCTACATTTGGAGAGTTAATATACAAGTTGATCTAGATTTAAAAGTATTAGATGATAGCATGCTTTAAAGTTTTATTATAAATCTACATCTAATATAGGTGAATACTTCTCCTTTCTTGCAAAGCTTATTCGTAGATCTAAAGAGCTTGAATAAAGAGAAGTTTTGGTGCTTAGATTCATATCTAGCATATTAGTGCCTTGTATTTGCTTTCCATATCTCAAAAGAGGCAAGCAAAGGTCCTAATAATGCATGCTTCCTAGCTTACCTTTCTTAGTTAATTTTTTGCATTTTTAGTTAGTCTCTTAAACTTAGAATTGTTCTGGTAAGTTTGTAGTATTTCCCCAAGACACTCTTAAAGTGTTTGGGGACATTTTCTACTAATACTTGTTTGCTGTTTTTTTGGCTTTTGAAGGACAAATAAAGAGGTGTGCTGCTCAAATTTTGAAAATTTGGATAACCAAGAACCTCATACCTTCTATCTCCTTCACATTTCTATAAAATTTTCTCTGAAAACTTGTAAGCTTTGTTTTCCTATTTTTCAAAGGATCACAAGCATTCCCAGAAAGAATGCTTGTAAAGAATCATAATAAGGAGGCAAATGGACCACCCAGTGCCCACACCCCATCCCCCCTGGGGAGATTCGTTTCTTCTCATTTTCGTGGTGTGATTGTTAGATTAGTTGCTTTCCCTTTTTAAGTTAGTTTAGTTGATTTCATAATTTGTTTTTTTTGCAAATAAATACTAACCTCTACGCTTTCTTGAAGTACACCACTAGTAGAAAGGGTTTGCTCGAGTAAGTAGTGTTTGGAAGAGAGATTCATAGATAGTAATTAGGCAACATTTCTTTTTCTTTGCAAGTAGTTCAATTTTATTTCAAGCTTTCAATAAAATGAAACTGATTGTGTATTATTTGAAATACTTGAAAGATCTTTCTCGAGTACGGGAAAAGAGATTCTTGGTCTTTAGATTAGTTAAATAACATCACATTTGATTAACTTTAAAAATAACCAAGGCTCTTCTCCCCATATGCTCTGGACCTCTACAACTTGTCCAATTAGTTGGTCATATCAAAAAGGGATTAGAGTGTTTAGTAATTAGTTCCACATTCAATCAACCTCCAACGAACGAAAATCTAACTTTTTCGATACCTTACCATTTGTGGGTAAATCCTTCACTGTAGCAGGAACAACTAGATAGTGACCGTGGGGATCCGTCAGGCTGCACCCTCGTTTGGTGTAGTGTTGGAGACACCCCCGCGACTCCGATCTAGCCCACATTTCATGTGTATGCTACATCTGGTAGATCTAGACTTTGTTCTACGTACTCCAGAAGTATATTGGAACATACCTCCCATTAATCAACTCGTTTAATAAGTGTAAAATTTACCAACAATATACCCACTCCTTAATACTTATTAATAAAAATAAGATTTTCCAATGAGACAACTGCAATACTTTCCCGACACAACATTCTTGCATTTGCAAGCATCATATTTATATTTGGCACTAGTCTTTTATTTGCTTATTATCTCGTCTTATGTGTGATGATGATGATGAATGTTATATGATGTTGGTTTGAGCTCTTTCATATTGTTGTTGCGGTAAAATATCAATTGACTCTTTGAATTTTTTGTTGTTGCTTTCATAGATTAACAACCTTAGATATTCTTTTATTAGGGACCACCCCCCTTAGCTTCAATAGGAGTTAGCCTGGATGGAGGAGTCAATGACAAGTGACAGTACTTGACTTTGGCTTGCCCCCAAGGTTTAACCCAGTGGCTTGAAGATTTTTGCCATGTGACCTAAGGTGCGAATTAGGGGGCAACATTTTGGCGTCGTTGCCAAGGATAAATATTTTTATTCTTGGAATATGACTTTTGTTTTTTATCTTTTTTGTTTTTTCTTTGATTGATGAATGTTTAGAGTAGATCTTTACTTTTTATCTGGCGACTCCACTAACTTTTTATTTTATAATTTACAAAGGAAAGCAAAAAGATAATTTTTGTGAGAGTTTCTTTTAAATGCATTATTTTTCTCACGTGGAGACTCCATTGAACGGATAAAAGCATGTTATTCATAAATTTTGTGAAGACTTGTTGTGTGTAGATGAGCACATGCAACACATTGAAAATTTTTCAAGCTCATTGTTTGATAACTCCACTGGTTTAGTACAAGATATACTACATGGATGTCTCATATTTATGTTGATAATATGGATATTGAAAGGGAGAGGCTTGGTGCTGATATTTCCAGTACATTTTGTTGTTGTATTTGTAACTTCGGAAGATATTCTGATGTATATTATCATTGTATATTGTTGTACCCCCATTGGGGATGTGTGTTACCCCTTTATGGGATGTGTGTTACCCCTTTACGGGATGTCATCATTGTGTATGGTCACTGAAGTAAACCCTCCATTGTAAGTCGGGGCAATAGTCCCCAGGTTAAATAAAGTAAAATGTATTTATGTGTATTCTTAGGTAGGTCGGCCCCACATGTAACCTGGGCAATCTAGTGGTTGAGTTAACTAACTCAACGGAAGAATATAAATAGAGGCACCCTCCTCATTTGTCACACACTTCACTTGCTCTCTCATGTGCGCTTTAGGAGAGAGAGGAAGAGGAGGGACAGAGAGCTGCTGCAGAGATATTGTTCTTGGGTTATTTTATCTTGTCATCTTATCTTTGAGATGGACCTATTCTTAGGAAATTTGTGGTGTTTTCTCCTTTATGGTTTCCCAATGAAAATCTCTGTGTCTTGTGTATCGTATGTATCTTTGATGTATTGATGTGCTTGTTATTCTTTTAGATAAAGATCCTAAGTAAATTAACTTAGAGAAACTAACATGGTATCAGAGCCACTCTGAAAGAAAGCACTGTGCAGGCGAAATACAACTACAATGGCAGCTAATGGAAATTAGGGTTTCATGCGTAAAAACCCTAGAAGACCGAATTTAGTCATCTTAGAACTTTCACAATAATGCGAGATTGGAGAAGGCTGAGAAGCCAAAACTTTTACAGGCCAAAGATGAATTCTTGTTGTACCTTGTGTAAACGTTTTAGCCTCAGATTCACTATACTTCAGGAGATATGGTTCCTCCAAATCAGGGTTCTAGCCTCCTCCAGAATACAGTCATAAAAAGGTGACCAAGGGAGAATTGCTATATCTTGGGCTAGGAAGGTCCAAATGAAATTTATCAAGATGTTACAGGTAGGGTACGAACTGTAGTTTTTGTGGTCTGCTTTTCAGGCCTAGAATGTGAAACAGTGACACGTGGCAGTATGAATGTGAATGTGAAACAAAATGTGGGCACGGAGTTCGCTATGTTGAACAGTCCCTAAAACAATCACCTTGGGAAAATCAACATAAGTCCCACCTGGAGAATCTATTTCTGCTCTAACCTATGGGGTTGGAAAGAAGACATATCAGGCTATCGAAGAATGCGTGCCAGAAGGAAGTTGATTACCTTTAACAGACTCTGGGAAGAGTGCACACAAGAAGAAGCTCAACTCATAATAAGAGAAGAGAAGATGGGAGCAACTGAAGATCGAGCTCTCACGATTCAAAGAAGATTGCTCAAGCGATGAGGAATGTGAAGGACTCAACTCATGACGAATCTCTTGTCCATCTCAACATTTGGATAAAAATGATGCAGCTGAAGCTGAAGGCTCAAGAAAGAGTCTACCCACCAAACAAATAAAGATAAGTATTCATTTGTCATTTCATGATATTGTTTGGTTGTGCACTTGTTTATTTTCAATTGATGTATAATGCATGTTTGAGTGTTTGCATTTATACTATTGAATTGCACATGATGGCTAAGAAGTCAATGATGTTGTACAACATTCCATTTATCTAGATTAAAATAAAACCTCTTTGCTGACATATTAGGATAGTACACACTCTTAATAACATTGAGGTAGAAGGCATCTAGAAGTTACTGTATGTGTACGGGATATGGATGAATGTTGTAACATTGGCTAAGATAGTTGCATGACTATGTGACAGATATTTGTCACTATTAATATGTTTTGGAAATTATGAAGATGTTTCTAATCATGTAACTGAACTTGACTTGTAGATCATTCTGAAGAACAAGTAAGGACAATTCAAAAGAGGAACTTGAAGCTTCCCGGGTCAGAGACACCGTGGCGAAAGAAAGAGCTTCAGAAGAATATAAAGAGGACAATAGATCCACCTCAAGAGATGAAGACCACCTTGGGCAGGAGAAATCATCTAAGATGAAGAATAGTATGAGGAGACTTCCAAAGAAAGAAAGAGGCCTCAGACACACTCCAGTTATGTGACATTGTTGAGTGACATCATTGATGCAGATCCTTATAACTAGGAAGAAGTAGCCAAGAAGAAAGAGAAGGAGACTATGATCAAAGAGTACCAATTGATCAAGAGGAATGATGTCTAGGATGCGGTGCCGAGACCTGAAGGGAAGTTCGTAGTGTCTTCCATATGGATTTAGCATGCAGTAGATGGCAACATCATGGGATATAAGGAAACATTCGTAGCACAAGGCTTCTCACAGAAAGAAGGCCTATTCTACGAGGAGACATTTGCACCAGTTGTGAGGTACACTTCAATAGATCCATACGTACAGGTATGAGATGAGAGACACACCAGTTAGATATCAAGACATCATTCTTGATTGGTGTAATCAAGGAGGAAGTGTACATAGAGCAGTCACTGGGAGTTAAGACACATGCCAGGCATAATCATGTGTGCAAATTAAAGAAGGCCTTGTATGAGCTCAGAAGGCACCCATGAGATAGCACATACAGTTACATGAGGAGCTTGAAGATCACCTAGAGTGATGAAGATCTTAACATTTGCTACAGGGTTGAAGATGAAAGCCTATAGAGGATGACAAGCTCACAGATGGGTACGAGAAGAACTTTTCAACAAAGTTCAAGATAGAGGATTTTGATATCCAGTGACATTAGATGGATACATAGAAGATCAGTAGCAGAGGAATCTACTTGTCACTCCAGTACAGAATAGAGTACGAAAGGCAGAGGGAGAATGATGCTCCACTTGAGAGGGAGTGACTATAGAAGATCCTCAGGTTTGACATGGTACGGTAAGATGGACAGCTTATTGATGGCCCTAGGATTTACTGAGATTAAAGAAGAATCCAACCTTTGCTTCAAGGTTGAAGGAGGAAGACCTGTGATGCTCCTGCTATATGTCGATGACCTGTTCCTGACAGGCGAAGAGAAACTCATTAAAGATGCAAGAAGGAGACTTGCTACAGAGTTCGAGATGAAGGACCTAGGGATGATGCACTACTTAGGCATGGAGGTGTGGTAGAATGCGGATGAGATTTTCCTTGGTCAAGGAGAGAATGCAATGGAGATTCTGAAGAAATTCAGAATACTGGACCGCAAGGTGATAGCCACACATATGGCATCGAATTTGAAGCTGTTGTGTGATGTCTCATTAGAGATGGTTGATACCACGATGTATCGTTAGATGATTGGCTCATTGCTGTACTTAACAAACATGAGACCAGACATATGCTTTGCTGTGTGTTGTCCGCCGATTGCACACCAGCAACAGAAATCAATTGAAAGCTGTCTCCTACCTTTGGAAAGTGGGAGAGGTGTGACCTTGGGGGCAAGCACAGAGCTAGGTACCTACTCCTAGCTCCTCCGTTTAGGCTAACTCCTAACGAAGCCAAGGAGGGTAGTTGCTACAAAAGAGTTTTCTAAGGCTCTTAAGTTGTTAAAGTGTTTTAATTAGTTGCGGATGCGAATGGGTGTTATTTAGGAGTTTATTATGATTTAAAGTGTTTGTTTATTAAGAGAATGATGATTAACCAGAAGCAATCCACGTTGCTAACAAGAGATTACATAGATAAGCACACATTCCAGACTTTCAACTAAGCATTTAGATATAAAAATTGAAAGGAACCATAGACATTTGATCAAGATAGAAAATTATTCAGATATAACAAAGGACCAGTGCCTTATGGAGTCAATAAAATGCGTAAATAAAATAAAAGTCTAGGAATTAAGCTAGTGAGTGTTAGATTATGCGAGTGTTCTTGGTAGGTTTTAAAAGATTTTAGTGGTGATCTTACTTAAAGTGTTTGGATATCCTAACCAAAAATACCTTTAGTGGCTCCGTTCGAAGACATGACAGACCTGTCTGGGATCACAGCTAAGTGTTCAATAACTTAACTAACTGTGCCCAGATTGGGTTGCCCGACGCCCACACTTGGAATTTGCCCACATGCCTCAGTATTTAAACGAAACAACGTCGGTGCGTTGGTTATGGGGGAAAAGTTTTAATTAAGTTACTCTTGCGCGAACTTAACAAGTTCGTTCACCGTTCTGAGTACGAGCCCAACCCGAAAGTCGACAGAGCATACTAGGTGAAGGATGATCAACGAAGTTAATTAATTATGGGGTGTGTGTGTTGAAGGTTTTATTAAATTAATTAATTAGACTCTCCGATAGAGAGCGCTCTTGACCTTGTCTTATGACAGAGGTTCAAGAGTCTTATCTAATCTAGATGAGACTAATGCAGGGGTTATGCAAACTAAAGATGCTCTCCGATAGAGAGTGCTCTTGACTTGTGTTTCTGCAAGTTCAAGAGTCTTATGTAAGAATTAATTGATTAAACACTTCAGATGAAAATGGTTGATTAAACTCTTCGACAGAGAGCACTCTTGATCCACCTTATGGTGAGATTCAAGAGATTTAAGCAGTTGATTTACTTGTATGAAAGACAAACAATTAAAAATGAAGTAATCAACTTAATCAATGAATTAAATGAAATAAACTAGCAATTAGTATTCTAGGAAAAAGATGTAAATAATGATGGAAACAAGCACATCTAACCTAAGCATACAAAATATGAACACAACACAAGCCTCCCCAAATGGGGGAGGATGAGAGTGGGGACTTCAAAACCCCACTCAAACAAAAGATACTTTATTGAACTTATACAATTTGTCTTTAGGAATTTAATCCTTGAAAGGGCTTTTCAAATAAGAGCATACAACTCTATTATTATTAAAACTTGCGTAAAAAGGAGAGCGATTTACTTTTACTTGAAGATTTTCTTGAAACTTGCGAAAAGGGAACGAAGATGTTTGAATAAGGGCAAAAGAGCAAGGAAAAAGAATGCTGAAAGTAAGAAGAAAATGAGGGGAAGAAGGAAAGAGAACGAAGAGGAAGTCGAAAGGAAGCAAAAGGAGGAATAGGGCAGCCAACTATATGACCAAAGGAGTGCAAGAAATGATAAAAATGGGGCAGCGAAAGAGAAGGAAGATGGCTGTCATAAAAAGTCAAAAACAGGGCAGCGAACAAAAAGGGGAAGAAGGGGCCAAAAACAAGGTGGAAGAAGGCCCAAAAACTAGGGCAAAAAGGGGTAAAAAAGGGGCACAAACTAGGGCACACTAGGGCTGTCCAAAGTGAAGAAATAACGTGGTAAACTAAGGCAAAAATGGGGCAGCGAAGAAGAAAGAGTAGAAGGAAGGAAAACAAGGCAACCTGTAGAAAGGGGACAAAGAAGAGGAAAAGAGGAAGGTTTTTTGCAGCTTATTTCTTTGAATTTTTACCAGCTTTCCCGCTTAACCTGTCATGAAAAGTGAGAAACCAGCGAGCTATTTTCCTGCAAAATGGTGGATTAGACAATACAATACACTAAAAATTTACAATCTAATACTTGTGCAAAAGATGGGACTTTGATGCTACTTCCAAGTACTAAACAAAACTAGATCTAAACCTTCATGAGATAAGCTTTTAACAAAGGAAACTTTTAGATCTATATAACAAGAGATATAAAAGATGAGATTTAATACTTCGATCTGCTTGTTATGAAACAAAGAACCAAAGTAACCGGAAAGTAAAATTTTGTTTTTTAAATTTGAGGATGGATAAGAAAAACCTCAAGCCCTAGCTTGAGTAAACTTGAGCGTGGAAGGAACCTGTGAGACAAGAAAAATTAGAAAATATGTTTTGAAGAGAGATGAGATGCAACTGAGCTTTGATCTCTACTTCACACCAAGGGATCTGCAAAACTGAAACACCATTCAAGCAAGTGATTATATCTAGTATATGTAAACCAAACAGGAACCAGAAAGTATGACTACAACTAAATACGTTATGCAATTCCTAAATCGTGAATAGCCACACATAAGCAAGCAAGTTGAAGCTTCAAATGCCTACTCTATGGATTAGATTATAACCTTCTAAGCTAGATAATCAGAGCATGCATGAAATAAGAAGACAATTAAACAAATATCACCTTGATTATTAGCCACACATTCACCATGAAAGTTCTTGCACCATTGAATTGTCCTCCAAAGACTCAACTTTATTCATAACATAGATAAGAAATTACAATCATATGGGCAGAGGTTCTCTGCAAATTCATCCACCCTAATAGAGCTGAAAGAGACTCTATTTATACAATGAGAGAGTGCTAAAACCCTAAGACCAAATCACATAACCGGCTTGGTCACCTGACTGAGAAGCCAAACCTAAATTGAAGAGCTAGGAGTGAGGGGAGGCCTCCACTTAGGCAAGGCGCCCCCACTCCAACCCTAAACACTCAAAACAAGCCACAGATGAGCTCACACGTGTGGAAGGCGCCTTCAGGAGAGAGAGGGGCGCGAATAGTTGAAGGAGGCGTCTAGGATGTTGGTAAACCATCTCTTTAGGTCTGGGTGCAGCCTCTGCTAGGTTTGGGAAGGCCACTGATGGTGAAAGCCTCGGTCTCTACCTCGATCAAATCACCGGACCAATGAATGCTCTCCATCTCATTTTTTAGCTAGAGATGACATGTCTGCTAACTGAATATTAATTAATTGCTCACTTAATGCTGACTGAAGCTGAGTTATGATAACTCCAATCATCATAAATGCCCAATGAGATGTCATTTAGCCTTTTATTTCGCTGAATTTGGATTAATTTGGAGAGTTTTAATTTTCTCCAAAATAATCAGTTTTTAATAAAAATTCATTTTTTTCCTCAAAACTGACTTTTTAAAGAAAAAGTGCATTATGTGTCCGATTGATGATTTGAAAGTTGGTTCTGACTGGCTGGCCAATCAAGAATGATTTTTGGCTTAAGGTTAGAGCCTTCAATCACTGAATTCGGGGTTTGGATGACCGACTTATTACAAACTGGTTTTTTCCATTTAATTTATGGAAAAATTAACCCAAAAAACTTAGGAAAAATAATAAAAAATTTAAAATTTAAAAAATAAAATTTTCCCCGTTCGAAAAAGTTTTTTTCGAAATTTTTTTATATGTCCAAATGACTTAGAACATGACCATGCTCTACTTAAACAAACAATGTCTAGTAGGTTTATGACACTCAGTTGGGCTCTAATGTCTAGGAGGTTTATGACCATGCTCTACTTAAACAAGGTCTAGTAGGTTTTTTCCAGCTTTGGAGGAAGCGGGAGAAAACCTCGTCAATTATACTCGGCTGAAGGCAAAGCATAATTGTCAGGGGCAAAAAACTCCCTGGAATACCTTATTTCAGATTCTACGTCTTAGGAGACCGAACCACTTAAAAAATACCCTACTAGCACATTTTATTACAAACCCCGCGGGGCGATGGTCAAAATTATTCAAATGAAAAACTGGCTAGTCAATATTGGCTAGACATGAAGACGGATCAACTGATACATTGGAATCAAACTTTGAACAAGTCTGTCAATCGACGGCTCCTCAGGTAACCCAACTATGGTACAAAAAAGTTGGTAACACTGTGAACACTTTGAGCCAGTTCTTAACAGATCCAAGACAAGTTCACCTGGTTACTGCAAAGTATATATTGAGGTACCTAAAGGGTACAGTTGATTATGGCCTCTGATATGACGCAAATCAAAAGGTTAACTTGCAGGGTTATGTTGATTCGGACTGGGTTGGCAGTGCCGTAGATAGGAAGAGCACCTTGGGGTGCTGCTTCAGTATGCGATCAGGTATGATCTCTTGGTTTAGCAGGAAGTAGTCTTGCGTGGCACTGAGTACAACCGAAGCAGAGTATGTCGCAGTTTGTTCGACCAGTTGTGAGGAAGTATGGCTTAGGAAGCTACTGTCTGATTTGTTTGCTCTCCAATTAGAGGCGACTTGTATCTTCTGTGACAACCAGAGTTGTGTAAAGTTGTCCAAGAACCCAGTGTTTCATGACAAGTCGAAGCACATTGAGATCAAGTATCACTATATTAGGGATATGGTGCAGAGAGGAGCAGTGGAGCTCCACTATGTTGCGACGGACGAGCAGATAGCCGATGTGTTGACCAAACCATTAGCCAAAGTGAAGTTTGAATACTTCAGAGAGAAGGTTGGTGTACTTCAGGTCGAGGTTCCCTGCAAGGGGAGGTGATGAGTCCAGAATACGTAGATGCATAAGAGCCTTTCTCACATGGTGGTAGGTGTGTCCTCCCATGGTGCAGATGTAAGGGCTGTGGTTGTTCCGATATGGTTGAGATGTGTGCATCTGGGCTATGCTCAATGTGACGATGAGATGATCTGAAGATGACGAGATGGTAGTAGGGGATTCAAGTTTTGCAAGTGGCATATAATCAGTCCTGGGAGATCCTTCAGGTTTTGCAGAGGCATATAATCAGTCCTGGGATGCTCCTTTAGGTTTTGCAGAGACATATAATCAGTCTTGGGAGATCCTTCAGATTTTGCAGAGGCATATAATCAGTCCTGGGATTCTCCTTTAGGTTTTGCAGAGGCATATAATCAACCCTGGCAGATCCTTCAAGTTTTGGAGAGGCATATAATAAGTCTTGGGATGCTCCTTCAGGTATTGTAGAAGCATATGATTAGTCCTGGGAGACCCTTCAAGTTTTGCAGAGGCATATAATCAGTCATGGGATGCTCCTTCAGGTTTTGCAGAAACATATAATCAGTCTTGGGAGATCCTTCAGGTTTTGCAGAGGTATATAATCAGTCCTGGGATGCTCCTTCAAGTTTTGTAGAGGCGATGTAATAAGTCCCGAGCTATACCTACTTGATGACTTAAAGACCTAGATGATGTCTAGGCCTACATCCAACATGAAAAAGGGCTGGCTCTGTAGAAACTTCCTATGACGGATAGATGCGACAGATGGGGCAAGATGAGAACAACGGTAGCAACGACGATGATGACTTAGTAACGATGACCAGATGTGTTGATGACTGTGGTCAGAGAATACCTTCCTAGTTAAGAGGGAGTGTTGTTGTATTTGTAACTTCGGAAGATATTCTGATGTATATTATCATTGTATGTTGTTGTACCCCCATTGGGGATGTGTCTTAGGGATGTCATCATTGTGTATGGTCACTGAGGTAAACCCTCCATTGTAAGTTGAGGCAATAGTGCCCATGTTAAATAAAGTAAAATGTATTTATGTGTATTCTTAGGTATGTTGGGCCCACAAGTAACTTGGGCGACCTAGTTGTTGAGTTAACTAACTCAACGGAAGAATATAAATAGAGAGGCACCCTCCTCATTTGTCACACACTTCACTTACTCTCTCATGTGTGCTTTAGGAGAGAGAGGAAAAGGAGGGACAAAGAGCTGCTGCAGAGATATTGTTCTTGGGTTATTTTATTTTGTCATCTTATCTTTGAGACATAACTATTCTGAGGAAGTTTGCGAGGTTTTCTCCTTTATGGTTTCCCTGATGAAAATCTCTGTGTCTTGTGTATCTTATGTATCTTTGATGCATTTCTATGCTTGTTATTCTTTCAGATGAGGATCCTAAGTAAATTAACTTAGAAAAACTAACAGATTTCCTCCCATCAATTTCTCGAGCATTTCAGGCTTTTCTAACGTTGCCTTTAACCCAAATGAACTATATGATTATACTCCTTTTCGTAGGAGTGATTCAACCATTTCTCACATTACGTCCTTCATCAAAATTTTGACCAAGTTCTATGTATTAAATGAAGATGATTGGATGATGGTATTTGCTAATACTTTGGAGGAGGATGCTTTTGAGTGGTTTTCTGAGGACTTGTCTAATAAATTCATTACCTCCTTTTCAAGTTTCTTGAGGATTTTTCTTGAGAAATGGCATGATGATAAGGGTGATATAGAAAGTTTCATTAAAGATTCCCTTGTCAGCCTACCTAGGAAAAGGCATCACGTGGAAACCCATGATGAAAAACTCGCACAAATTGAAAATCTGGTAAGGCTAGAGGAACCCATATCTTTCATCGTTGAGCAACACATACCAAGTGACCCCATTGAAGACGTTCATGAAGGTCCCTTGATTGAAGATATTGTTGAAGACCCTCCTCATGTCACATTAATAGAAAATATTGAAGATTTGGAGTGTTCTCATGATTATTTCAGTGATGATGATCACATTTGTACTCCAGGTCTACCTCAAGAAGAAACCATCACAAAAACTTATAAAGAAAATTATGATGAAGTCTATATGGTGTATGATGACACTCCTCCATGTTCTCCACATGGTGATGAAGGTTTGGAAAGTTCATTCCCTTGTAACATCTTTTAAACCAAACTTTTGGAGGATGATTGTTATAAACATGAGGACAGGTATATCTATGAGTATGATGCAAATGAAGAAGACTCCCCCATATTTGATAAAAATGGGTATGATGACTATTGGACATACATTGAAAACCCCATTTTTGATGTATCAAGAGGAGGGAGTGTTGATTTAGAGACCTTTGAAGATCTTGGTATGGAAGAGGATCATGTAGAGTTCTCATATGATCATTCAGAATCATACACAAGTATTAGTAAAGAAGACCTTGAGAGGCAATGCATTGAAGAGTCAGATTTGATACAACCGATGTAAAGTCACCCTGAGCCTGCATATTCACGTTTAGAGGCCCCTTATGATTTGGAGAAGCCTGGGGCTTACACAAAAAATTATCATTCGATGAGCCTTTTTGATATGTATGATGGAGTTGTCGACCTGCTGCCTCATCATACAAATGTGTACATTAGTCCTATCTTGTCTTGGATAGAAGAAGCCCGCAGGATAACTTGCCAATTTGGGAAGCAGTTCAATCAAGTTTTTGATGCCTATGATCTCCCATCCTAAATGATCATGCAGGTTTGCATTTCGTAAATAAGGTATCCTTGTTTCGGCTAGTAATCAAACACAAGGGATAAAATTTTTAAATTGACAAAATGCTTAGGTGGTTACATTGGATTTTTTTATTTCACCTTGCAGTTTTATGATATCATGTTTAGAGTAGGACAATAAGCTCCTTAAAATGAGTATTTACTTTTTGCATTTCCTTTCTGTACTTTGGAGTAATACCTTTTTTTCATTAGTTAGTGTAATTCACTTTCTTATAAAGCAACTTATGATTCATTGGCTTTTTACAAAATCTTGTGCTTCTAAGGTTGGCTTGTCAAGTTGAGATGTTTTTATAGATTATAGAAACTCAAGATTTTGTGGTTGTCGCATGCTCTTCTTTCCTAAGACCATGTTATCACATACATTGTAGTTGGGCTACCATGATGCAACAAATAGCTGTTTTCTCATTTTTCAGAGCCAGTCTTATTTTTGGGGATACACCATGGATTGATTTACAACATGATCCATATCACAAAGATAATTAGAGCTTTATTTAGCACTAGATGCATAACAGTCCCTTGCCATGACTGAGATTTCCTAGTCCATTGAGATGACCTTGGTAGAGTCATAGTTCATTTGAGCAGATCGGTAGAGATGGTACATTCTTGACAGACAGAGTGACACTTTAGATAAAGTCATATATATGGTGAGATCATATATATTGCTTCTTGGTTTTAGTTTGCTCTCTGATGTATATTAACACCTTTGACTTGATATGCTATTATGATTATGGTGATCTATGCTTATTGGATTTTTGTCTTGATGCTTAACTTGTGCCCCTCACCTTGATTATTGATGTATTATCATGTTATATCTTATTTTGTCTTATTATAAGGGGCCTAGGGTGATTTATGCCCCGAAGGGGCCATGTATTACATTGTTATATCCTAGCACTAAGATGTATTACACCTTACTGAGGTGTCCTCGGGCAAAAGTGTGGCCCCATTTATGTTGATCCATGTAAAAGTTAAAAATGTAATGTCCATCGTTGATGATGTTTTAATCTCAATCGTTGGATGATAAAGTGAGTTAGATTTTTGGGCTTTCAAAAGATATATAAAGAAGAGACCCCCCTCACTGTATCCCATCGAGAAATTTGACACTATTGGATCTTGATTAATAATAGAGAAAATATTTTGGGATCTCTTTACTTGTGTGGATGATTGAAGATTGTTCTTGGTGATTGATTGATGCTATCTCTTGCTTGAATTGGAAGATCTTGGTGAATATATCTTGTACATTTGGATCTATATTTTGTAGGTGAAGGAGGTGATTTGACAGGGGCGCATTGGTTGGGGAGACTCACTTTGTCTCTTTATCAAATCGTGGTTTTGTCTTGCGATCAATCATTTTCCTTATCTTTAATCTTTTTATTTGCATTCTTTCCGTTTCTTGCCGATCTTATTGTTTCTTACTTGGCTTGGCAGGAGAGAAGGCGCACTTATGGGTTCCTGGTCAACTGGTTTAGAGTGAGAATTTCATCATCCTTTCACTTGATCTATGTAGGGATAGTCCTCATCACTTCAACAAACTTCATCAAAGCATCAAGTGAGTATTCTCGGGTAAGTTTCTCTCATTATTTTTCTATCCAATCAGGGTTGCATATTTTACTTCATTAAAACCCTAGTTTAGGAAGTAGGAAAATTCAACGAGCTTGCTTCACTTAGAATTTGCAAATTCTGGCATTTGGGTATTTGCGGCTACACCTTGAAATCTCTAGGTCTCCTAGAGCGTCACCTTTTGACTCCATTTGGTCACACAAAATAAGGCACCCATATTTAGGCAATTCACCCTCCTTGTCTTAATCTCCAATTTTCTTAAGTTTTACTTCATGTATTAGCTTGAACTCTTGGACATTGTTATATATATCATCAAGCCATAATTCTTAAGTGCTAGTTCACCTTAATTGTCATTCAATTCATTATTATGGGAATATCCATTTTTCACCATCAATTCCCCTAGGATATTGACATTGATCATTTACACTAGCACTTACACCCTAGATCATTGTAATAACTCCATACTCATCAAATATAAACCTTTTGGGCTGTATTTCAATTGTCTAAATCTCATATCCCAAAACATCCTTACAGATGGCTACTTTTCTCAGATCTAGGGTTATCCTAGCTACACACCTTACATACTCTATTGCCATAGTTTGATTTGGTGTTTTAGCTTTAGGTCTTTTCTTGTAGGTTAGATCAGGGTCCCCCCCTTTGTCATTTGGTTTCCAAGTGGCATAAAGCGAAGGGTTTCCTAACTGACATGACAACCAATCCATATCTGGGGGTTTGGAAATTCGAAGGTCACAACTTTGGCTTCCTTTACCTCTACCATCCTGAATAGGATCACCTAAAGGGGCAACTACAAGATTTGTGATAACATACCATATCGAGCGCACGACCCACAGTTGGAGCTAGATGTTACCACCTAAGTTGTACTTAGTTGGCCTTTAAAGTGAGTAGCCAATGATGAACAAGTTATTTGTTTATATCCAGAGTTCTGAAGTCCATTCAGGCCTTCTATGGCCCCTTTCTTTTTTTCCACATGTTCATACGCCCCTTGGGAAGTTGTGATAAAGTGTTGTAGCATGAGACTTTTTTGTAAAAGACATGGATTTCCTAGGAATTACATCAATCCGACTAGCCCACAGTGTTTCCCTTGTTAATTATTGGTTGTTGGACAAATGACTTATAATTTTCGAGTTTTTCAGTCAACCTCCAAAGCTGGGGTGGTCGTCTTGGTGGATAGGCCTTAGGAGGTTATTAAAGTCTAAGTGTCAATGTATATTAACATGCTAGGGATTATTTTAGAGTCATATGAACATGTGTTAAGTCCCCCATAGGTTTTTTTATTTTTGCAAAAAAGAGATTTCTTGTAAAACCAAAGATTTTTTTTAATGTTTTAATTAAAAAACTTAAAAAGTCATAAAAACGTGGTTAGGAGGTGAATTTTTCCATGGGGGTGGTCATTGTCTAACTTAAAGCACCCACTTAACGCCTAAACCCACTTTGGAGAGAAAAATTCCATTTATTCCTCATTAAAAATGATTTTCTCTCGAAAATGGCCAAAAAAGTCATTTTAATTGGCAAAAATGACAAAAAGGTTATTTCCTAAATAAATGGAAACATGTCGGGGACATGTTTGGAGTGGCAGCAAGTTAACTAGCAATCAAATTGGAGTTAATTGAGGCTCTAAATTAGTGATTCCAACTAAGGTGAGTTCTTAGACAGTTAGAGGGGGCACTTCTCATCCAAGGGGCATGCATTTCCCTGTTGGGTGATTTCTGATTGGTTGTTGGGGATCTGAACGAGAGGATGCGCCTACCTCCTGAGAGGTGGCACATTCATTGTGTTAATTGCTTCTTAAACCCATCAATTAAGGGAAGAACTCTCGCTCAATTAGCTCTTGCGCCCCAATCTTCCTTAGTTAGCAAAGGAGCCCCTAGGTCCAAGTTTTCCTATAAAAGCAAGGCATTTTTTCCTCATTTGCATCAGAAGGTGGAACCTCTGCTTGCATTGTTGTAATTCTTTTCTGAGTTTTGATATTAATAAAAAGGCTTAACCGTTCTGTCTTTCTTGTATGTTAATGTTTCATTTTGGCATTGCCCTTAATCATTAAGATCGAGGTTTAACCAATATTTGAATTTTAGGGTTTTATATTTTTTGTATTTTTATCAAATATATAATACAAAGAATTTTGTACAAAGAGAGTTAGGTGAAGATGAGGGAATAAGACCTAGGTCTTGTTCCTTCCGAGCACCGAGAAATCGAGATTAACGTTTATGCTAAGAATTGTCAATTCAATATTTGTATGAACTAGGGAAAAACTAAGAAACCATAGGTTGTGTTAGCTTTGAGCTAGTTAGGGCAAAGAAATATGCCAAGGCCCAGCACAAGAGAAACCCTTCAAGAGGGATGCTTCACTTACAAGACTATACTATTATGCATAAAACCCTAGTTTACTCTTAACTTGGATGCCTCTGGCAATGTAAGGCAAAAGACTCAAAGATATTGCCACAATTGAGGAAGAAAAGAGAACAGATTAATGTCCTAAGAATCTTTTCACCTTAGACAAGCTTTGAAAGATAGTAAAGGGACCTCATGCATCAATTTTACGTTTGAAAAAACCTATAACTTGCCAAGAAAGGAGGTGCACACCACTTGATTAACCCATTACACAAGAAGAAAGGGAAAAAGTATCTTATTTGATCCCATGATCTTGATTACAAATGAGGAGTTGCCTTATTTATACTTGAAAAGGCTAACTTAACTCCTTTAAGTCGACCTACCTAATTTGTCTTCAAAATGAATTTTAATGATTTTTTAGGGTTTGTAACCCACAATTCAGGGTCTAAACCTCATAAAACATAAAATAATGATAAAATAAGATGAACTGCTTCAACTTGATGATGAGTTGAGCTTGGAAGGAGGACGTCATGCCCCCCATTTAAACCCAACAGTTTTCTTTTGCCATAATCATTTTGTCTTTTTCCAAATAAAACAGAAATTTATATTCTAACAAGCTGCCATGTTGTGTGAAATTTCACATCCCATTAGATCTTGTCACAAAGAAGGGCAAAGTTCCAGGTAATGAGTGCAGGGAGAAGCTGATAAAACAAGTTTGAGGCCCATTCCCACACAATCTTAGGAAAAGGGTAGAAATGTATTAGAGTCTCTTCCTGATGATAGAAAAGGCACTTGCGTTGAATCACTACTAGATACTTAAGGCATTGGCCAAGAGGAAGGCCTCCCAAAATCAAGGAGCAAGCAAAGAATGTTTTCTTGGTACAATTTAGGTCTAGTTTGGAGCAGTGGTTTTGACATTCTGAACTTCCTTAGTTCTATATTTCCAGAAGGATGAGTCTTTGTATTGAATGATGAATCTTATATGTATTGTCAATTGACTCTTGAATAATTGATTGAATGAACACAACCATCACTAATTATCATAGTGTTTAAGTTTTAATGATCATATATTATAGTTTATTGTTCTAAATTGGCAATTGTAGCAAATTCGGAATACATACATACGTACTTACTTAGGGCATGACTACTCTTTTTCAAAAGAGGTTAGATTAACAAGTTGTTGCCATTCATAGAAATCTCATCTTTGAGATGACTTCGCATAAAATTTGGAGTATCGCATAAGTCGTCTTGTCTTCCATATAAAAGTGAAGAAACCTGGTGCGTATTATACATACCATGCTAACTTGTTGAAATTGAGGTGGGATGAGCTTTTGGAAACATATTAAATAAATGAGACGAGTTGTGCTAACATCTGAAATGACCTCAGCAGCATTCGCATTCGCATGGAGCAGTGCATCTACATCTACTAGCTTTATCATATAATATTCAAGCATAAAATTTATTAAAATATATTATTGTTTTAAATTTTATTAAGATGGGGTAGTGAACCTTTATAAGTACAATTAATAACAGATTAATCTATGGCTGTAATTTCATTGATGAGAAGTGGAATAAGAATCATGTTATCTGCTTAAACACGTACTAGTTGAAATAAGAAAAACTGGCTTCTGTTTTTAATTTTGTATCTTTACTCTTTTCTTTGAGAAACTTGGTGTCATGAGAAAATTTGACAATCTGTCCTTGTGTTTGATAGTAGTAAATGTTGCTTATTTATTCTTAATCCTTTGTACAGTTAGCAGGTGCTGCTGGAGGTGCAACGGCTTCTCTTGTTCGAGTGCCAACAGAGGTCTAGAAAAATGATTATTACATAATTTTGATCATGTTAAGCATTCATTATCCACATTGAAGGCAATTTATTTGGTGTTGTCCTTTGAATTAAACTTGACTAAATATTGCAGGTTGTCAAGCAAAGGATGCAAACAGGGCAGTTTGCCAATGCTCCTGATGCTGTGCGCTGTATTCTCGCAAAGGAAGGTGCTAGTGGTCTATATGCGGTATTACATATTTATTTCACATTTGATCTGTTTATATTTGCTATATGTTGATGCTCTGTCTTTGAAGGTTTCATTTGGATTTCATCTAGTCTGAACTTTAGATTTTAGTTTTCCATTTTCACATGTTGGCATATATATTGTCATAGAAAACTAGCTTGTAGAATTTGTTCCGTTGTTAATAATTTGAAAGTGATGATGAAAAACATAAAGTAGGTTGTATCTCCAGTTTAATGTATGTTTCCTACTTCAAATAAGACTGAAAAAGAAGGGTTTAGTAAATATTTTAAAATTTCGACTTAACCTCTTCTACTGTTGCAGGGGTATGGGTCATTTCTATTACGTGATTTGCCTTTTGATGCAATCCAGTTCTGTATATATGAGCAAATTAGGATAGGCTACAAGCTAGTGGTAAGCATTCTTGCCATTTTTTTTTCTTTTGGAATTGTACTTCTCTTCTTCCATATTGATTACTATAACATGTAACGAGATAATGTGTTGCTTATGTATTCTGTGTTGAGAAGGCAGAGAAATCAATTGCATTATATTAAGCTTTCCAACTATTGTGCTTTGTTGTAAGTTTCGTCCTTTATAGGTCTAGTTATTAGTGTAACATAAGATTTCTCATTTATAGCAATCCTATTGCTCAAATTAATCTCAAGAGCCGGTGAAATAGTTGCAACATGAGGCTGACTGTATTCATACTTCATAGGTCTTGAAAGTTAGTTTTGTGAAGTTCACTTGCCTGCATGGCCTATTATTTCCAATCTAAAAAACCCAAAAAACTTAGTATGGTTATTAAACCGGGCAATGTTATTACACCATCTTTCTAATTTGCAAATTAACTCCTTGAAAATGCCATATCTTTTTTTATAATAGCAGAATGATATGTTTACTAGATATAAATTGATTTTACATAGTGTGTGATCCTACAACTTTAATCCACTAAATGACTAATATTCACTACAAAACCAGATATACTTGGCTGACTATTATTATTACCCCTTTTTTCCGTGCCATTACTTGACCCTACTGTGCTGATGATAATCCAAAAACTGCTGCCAATTAGACAAAAAGTGCTAGAGTTACTCTGTCAACTTTGCTCCACACCTGCATTTTCTTCTTGTTCTCTGGCTAAAAGTAATGGGCCCATCCACTGGATGGGTAATCCATTCTACAAGTATCATGAAGTTCTAACTTCTGCCGTATAGCCCTCTGCTCTATTTCGCTGCCCTTAACCACTAGCATTACAAATGTACATTGACAGATGATCATTTTTTAATTTTACCATTTTGGCAGAGTAGGCATGCTGTTCTTCCCAATCTTCAAAATATCAGCCCCTCAGCTTAACAGTATCCCTAAGAAGATCAAGCATAAAAATGTAAGGATCCTGAAGGTCCTTTCTGATGCTAGTCAGCCTGGTTATCACCTCATAACAGAGCTCGCTTGCAACCATGAACACATCCTTCCGGCTCTTTATATGCCTGAGACTTGCTGACCATCCCTCTACATAGGAGAACCTGAAGCTGAATGCTTCCCTGTAACTTTCTTCTAATGCTAGGCCACCTCTAAGTCTGAATCCTCTTCATCATCAATGGTGATCTTCTACGCCCACCCTCATCTTAGAGACTATCCTTGTTGCCATAACCTACTCCAAAATCCAATGCAATTAAATGGAAAAACAAATAGAAGAAAATGCAGCAACTTGGGCATGGATTTGATGAAAATTGACAGACTATTTACATTCACCCAACAAAGTCTATACTTAGCTCAATGCCCTGAAAATCATTAGAGGTGGTTCTCCTTAATATCTTAAGGATGCATGCAACAACTATAGTCATCTGGAAACAAAATGTTCAACACCCCTTCATATTTTAATTTAATCCAATTTGAATCAATAACCTTTTCAATGGAGCTGGTAGCATTTGAAATTGTCTGTGGTGATCTTCTGCAAAACCATCAAGGAAATCTTTGGTGTAACAACAGAAAACTAGCCCAATGTTACGTTATCTCACTTTCCTTCACTTCAAGCTAGAGCATGCTAGCCTAGCGGGGTATCTCTAGAAAAACTTAGAATTTGACTTTAGTAAAAAGTGATCAGTGCCTTAGTCAATTGGGTGAATGGAAGAGGAGGAAGAACAAAATCTGAAAGACAGATTGGTTAAACCTCGATCTTACTGATTAAGGGCAATGCCACAATGAAACATTAACAAACGAGAAAGCTATTTAATTAATAAAAATTCTATATAGAAGAGTAATTCCAATAGTCAAAAGAGGTCCTTGCATTACCAAGCCTGAAAGTACAATTCACAAGCTGACAAGTCCTCAGATCAACTTTTCAAGTTCATCAAAATCAACCTCCTATGCTGCATGCAATGTGTCCGTAGTGACAAGAGAGAAGAGAGAATAGGGGTGAGAAGAGTTACAAAAAACTGACGAGACCAACTGATCCCTTTATTCTCATTCTCCTCTAGCTCTAATTTAATGAGCATGAGAGGTTAGGTTTAATTCCTCTAAAAAATAGAAGAGAGGAATAACTAATATTATCTTCTCTCACTAGGGCTCATTCCTCTAGGGTAAGAATATCACAATTTAAGAGCCTCTTTATGCACTAATGCACCTCCATATAAATATGCCAAGAATAGTAAAAGGAATCTCCATTAATAGGTAATGTAACTTCCAAGTTAGTGGTGCCCTGTAAAGGGAAATGTAACTCCAATTAGGGGATCTCCTCGTGAAATAACTCCTGTATTAATGACCAATATAACTACCAGGGAATGTTTACCTCCTAGGGCAAATTTCTCATGCACTAATGCACCCTCATTGATATTTGGTAAAGCTAAAGTTTGTAACTCTTAGCTTGGTGTGCGCTCCTCTATCTGCCAAGTATAGGAAAATGTAGCTCCTACATGAGGTGCTCTGCCGCTGTCCCAGATGGTGTAACTCTTGTTGATAAAATTGTGGACAGGTCTTGTTTAAGCACAACCTAGTGTCCAACTGATTGGAAAGAAATCAGCCACTAATCCAGCACAACTATGGAATTCCCCCCCAACGTGTCACTACCGGAAGAAACTCCTCTTTTAGGTTTCCTAAGCCTAGAGATGTGCATACCTAGACTAACCAAGGGAGAGACCCTAACCAGACTTTCTCCAAGGTCAACTAACAAGGTTTGATTAACCGAAGGTACTAATCTAGCTACTTTTGGATAGAGGTGCCTAACTAAGGTAATAAATGGGATCAAGACACACTCTAGTCAATGATCCAAGGTAACTCTAAGGATTTGGATTAAAGATGTTACCATGAAAAATAAAGGCATGATACAATAACATTGATTTATCTTTAACAATTTAAACATGTATCATATGTAGGCATTGACATAAATCATGGCACTAATGATTAAGCAAGATATGGCAAATGAAATCAGATTGCTAATATACTATCATCCATGAACAACTATGTCAATCAAACATATGTGAGCTTTTCTCCTGACAGTCAGAAAGTACTCCGAAAACTTCAAAATTTGTACTTTTCTATAACTTTGGTTGGTTCCATATTATCATGGTATATTACTACTGTGCAAGTGTTGACCATGAAGAGACAAGCCACTAGTTATTGCCTGAAAGCTTGAATTTTTATGATCATATAATTTCAAACCTCAGTCTGGCCTTTCCCTGGTTGATTTGTTTTATGTCAAACTTCTCATTTATTTCTTATATATTCTGCGTTTATTTGTTTTTTATTGCGTTTGTTCTGCACCTCATTGCTATGCCATATCTTTTCCATAATTTGTGGTCCATGCAAAAGTTCCTTCAATATACTTTTTGACCATTATTTTGTCTAAATCTAATCCATGTTTAGTATTAGTATATGTTACATTTGTTGATCTATAATTAGGACAATGTATTATGTTACTAGTGCTGACCAAAATTTAGCTATCTACAGAATCAGTTTCAATTGTTGTCTAAGTTCAAAATATCTGAACTGTCAGGATAACGATGCAGTATCTATATTAAAATCTCTTCCATATTAAAGTGTTTTTTTGCCATTTCCAAAATACAATTCGTTGCATGTAATATGTAGGTATATTGAACATCTCAACTAAGTAGTGACTCGTACCATGACTGATGAAGTCCTTTTGGAATGCAGGCAAGGCGGGATCTTTATGATGCAGAAAATGCCCTCGTTGGCGCTTTTGCTGGTATTAATTTTTGGCATACACCTAAATACGTTATTACTTATTACTTATTTCTTTACTGCTATTTATTTTCTCATCGCATGCAATTATGTTTTCCTTCTGCCATCTTTTTACGCATTTGTTTGGATAGTTCCATTGCCCAATTATAACTAATTTGTGGAATTGTTTGGATGACGGGAGTAATTGTAATCTTATGTCTGTAATTGTATTAAATAACCTTGGTCTTTAACTGAGCTTTGCTAAGTTCTGGTGAAGGGGAATAAGAGAAGAAAATTTCATTCGATGAAATCTTAAAGGGTGGCTATGAGACGGAAGAAAGAAAAATATTCTATATAATCCTATATAGATGTAAACATCCTAGAGTTATAGATGTAGCCAAAAGTTAAAAATATGCAAATGGTAAAAGGTCTGCTCACAGAGGTAAAGAATGCACTCTTTCAAGCTATGGTTGGAGGAATCATTAGAAAAGACATTTGGTCATTTGATTCTGTTTTATGTTAGCTCTAACAGAAGTTGGTAGCCAGTGAACTGTCCAGTGTGAGGGTGGATCCTACACAAAATTTTGCTAAAGTTGCAGTCTAATAGGAATACTGCCTTGGGTATGAGCCCCATGGCAGATCTATGGAAGTGGTATTAGAACAATATGAGCATCTCTCCAATGCATGCTTTGTCAACGCAATTAGTGTCAAGTATGTAAGATTGTAGATACCTATTGTTGATTGGGCACCCAGGCTAGTTGAATGAATAATGGGTTCTTTATTGAGATGTATTGCAATGCAAATTCCTATTGGGGAAAGTGAGAGTTTGTCAAGAACATGATAGAGCAAGATATTGTCTTTTGAAGGTTTATTGGATTTTAAAAAAGCTAAATCAAAATAAAATAGCTTTTTTTTCTTGCATCACTTTTAACTCTTGGTTATAATGACCTTTTCTTTAGAATAATTAAGGTTCTATCTATAGCTGGACTGACATGTATTGACCTGAATACTGCTAGAACAAAACATTGTTATACTTTTAAGATCAATGAAATAAGTTTGCCGTGTCATCCATGTTCTGTATGTGTTACCAACATACACTTTGGCATACCTTATAGCCTACTGTGTATCTCAGGTGCGAATCAATAATTTTCTCCTCCCCAACATTATCACCAATAACTATTCAATGGGCACTTTTTAAGTATTATATCCTTGTGCATAAAGTGGAGAAGACAAATTTTGGATTTTTCTATGGATTGCATTGGCATCTTTAATAATGCATCAAACTCTGAGAAGCACTGGGGCAAACATTGTTTGCTATAGAGGGTGTAAGCAATCTTACAGTTGATTGCTTGACTGGTATTGGATGGTTTCAGTATCTGGATATAGCTTGTCCAGGTGTTTAAATTCCTTCAGAGTCCTTTGGTTTCAATATATTCCCTACAAATATTCAGAACTGATTCATTTTCAATACAGGAAAGCAAGCCAAAGTCATCCGAACAAGGGTTGTTGTAACTTTTGATTTTAACTCAGAACTTTGGTTGTATCTGTATTCTTTTATTAATACAAAATTTCAACATAGCAATAGATAGACCTGTCTTTTCACAACTTGAGAATATTCATCTCCTTAATGAGACATGATGTTGGACATATCATCAAATACTCTGTCATGCTTTTCATGCAGGTGCTGTTACTGGTGCAATAACTACTCCTCTTGATGTAATCAAGACCAGATTGATGGTTCAGGTATCCATTTAAGAAGTGATTTAAGCTATAGTCAATTCATAGACAAGAGGCATTTAATTTTGTAAATAGTAAGACAGGAGAAGCATGATGACAATGGTAATCTAACTTTTAATTTTGGCATAGGGAACATCAAATCAATACAAGGGTGTATTTGATTGTGTTCAGAAGATCTTGCAAGAAGAAGGATCCTCTGCTTTGACAAAGGTTAGTTTTGTTCTCAATGCTGATGCATTAACTGTTGTGACCCTTTTCTTTCCTTTCTACCATCATCATCATTCCAAAATTCAATCATCATTCAGCCCATACTTTGTCTGGATTGAGTATTAGTTTTAGACAGTGCAGCTTACTGCTCAACCTAATTCATCTTACACAAGACTAATAACTTTTCTCCTACTGTGGTAGGGCATTGGTCCACGAGTACTGTGGATTGGTATAGGAGGTTCAATTTTCTTTGGTGTACTAGAAAGGACAAAGAAAATTCTTCAGGACAAAAGGAACAAGAATAAATATTCAGAGCGTTCAAAAGCTCAATGATTATGGTATTCAATCAGGCAAATGAAAATCTGTTTTGACATTAGTGATATTCTTTCGGTCTTTAATCCTCGAGGAATAAAATAATTTTCATACTGAGAAATCCATGACAGTAAAATACAGTATTTTGGTTTAGGAAATGCATTCTTTAGCTGTTCTGGGGTTTTGTTGTAGTTCAAAATAGCAGGGTATTAGTAGTTCTTGCAAGGTTGAATTTGATCAAAGCACCATTATGCAGAGTTCTATTTACCTGATTAGTGTTAGAAATGTCCTGAGAGCTCTACTCAGGTAAGGCACTAGTCTTACCTAAGCCATACATGCATAGTCTCATGGATAAAATCTGTTGAACACATTTTATTTGGAAAGAACAATAAACATTATTAGAATTTCTTTTTTGACATAAAAGCTTCCTTTGACTATTAATATGACAACATGTACAAAGATTTTATACAAACAAAATCACAGGCCACACATGCAGCATCCACAAGCACTTGCAAAGTCCAAGAAAAACTCAAAAATAGGGCTGGCTTATGCCAAAACACCCATTACATTTAGTCGCAGTGATATATAGGTCCAAAATAAACATAAGTCCAAAGAAACAAAACTCAGAAGGTATAGCACCTGAGGATAAACACTGAATAACCCCTGCAAGAACATAGGAATGCCATGTACTTTCACAAGCAAGTAAATGCAAGAAAACGTCATAGTACAATAAATGGAATTCTTCTACCAAATGGCACCAATGCTGAAAATAGGAAGACATCAGAGAAGCGGCTTTCTCCCATTACAAGAACCTATTCAATGAACTTCCAATTAGTAGAGAATACAAGTAAAACAAAATGATGAAATGTATCCAATGTTGATCACCGAGCAAGATGATGAACTTCTGAACAAACTTTTCATAGAAGCAGAATTCTCTCAACTTTTCATTAAGTACCAAACTTGGGTAGATTATTTACTCACTTTTACAAATTGGCTTAAAGCATCACCAAGGAGGATCTCATAAGATTTATAGAAGCAAGAATTTCAGGTTTTATTAAGGGATCAACTCTGCCTTTCTTGCCCTCATTCCATAGGAAATATATGTCTCCAACATTAACAAATTCAGGGAAATCTCTTTGTGCAATGTACCATACAAAACTTGCTCCAAGATCATAGAAACAAGAGTGCAAGAATGAAATCAATCATAGCAAAGTTGATATCGGAAGAATAAGGGGCTTCACCCGGAGGAAGCTCAAGGAAAACATTATCTTAATTTAGGAAGCCATTCATAGTAGTACAACTCACAAGAGGTAAGGTATGATTATAAAACTTGACATTGGGAACACATTTGATTAGGAAAGCATGCATTTCTCCTAAAGATCCTTAAGTAGTTCAAGGTTAATGAAGATCAAATATCCTAGGTATATTCTTGCATTGGGAATCTATAGATGGCCTTAATGGTGAACAAAAGGCTCTCCATATTTTTCTAGATGTCGAGAGTTCTTAGATAAGGGTGTCCTCTATTTCCCTATGTGTATATCCTTATGGTGAAGATTTTTGGCAGAAGCTTAAAAGATGCAAGGACTGAGCATCTCTTAGGAAATGAAATTGTAAGAGTTAAACAATAAATGACTCAATTTGCAGAAAACACACTTGCGATAGGAGGAGCATCTCCAATACAACAAGAAGATTCAAATCCTACCTTGTCGCCTTCCTGCAAGTGTCATGAGGAGCCTTAAATAACAAAAAATGTAAAGGTGTATCGGTGGAACATCTTGAATGTGATATTAGAAACAATCTCAAACACCCTAGACTTCTAAGTGAAGAAAAAATGGAAAATACCTAGCAAACTTGAGACACCATTGACACAAGGAGGCTAACTTCATTTCAATGGGAGCCAATTCTGGAACTAATCAAAAGGAAATCAATTCATAGGAAAAGCAAAAGCTACTCTAATAAAATATATGCTCCACTCCCTCCCCATTTATTTGTGCTTCATGCTAGAAACACTTGTTAGAGTATTGCATTTTTTTAAAAGATTGTTAGAACTTTCCTCAAGAGGGGAGGCAAATAAAGATCCCCCCTAAAAGTTTTCCTCCATGGCTTAGGAGAAATCCAAGTTAAGCTCAAGGTCAATAGGTTTAGGAATCAAAGATTTTCCAATAGTGAACCAAGTTCAATGACCAAAAATTATATGGGCATTGGTTATAGGGGAACAAACTTGTTGAAAAGAAACCCTAATCAAGAAATATTGCTAGGCAATCAATAGGAGAAGGATCACATAACAATGGATCTTTAATCCTAATAGCTCGTAATGTTAGAAAGCTCTCAATCAAGATATTCCTCGCATCAAAATTCCCTATTTTGGGACCCTCTATTAAATGATAAACATACTTGTCAATGGAGATATATAAAGACATGTAATAAAACTTGCAAATGATACTCATAAAATGATTAAGTAACGAGAGTTAAAATATTGAATCAGAAAGCATGTAAAGGAAATTTAAAACTAAATAGTAAAACAAACACACTTGACTAGCAAACTAAAAGAAATTTATTGCAACACAGACCAGGTTAAGGGGGCCTTCCCAACTTGCTTGTGCTACAAGAAGAGTTACAATATTATAAGATAGTCACACAAGAAATTTAGAACATCATTGCCTTTGTATTATAGAAATCGAGTTCACAGGTATACAATCATTATGTTCATAAGGCTGCTCTTCTCTACATACATTTTTTGACTCCTTGACTTGTACACATATTACATTTTTAAAGCATAGGGAGTGGTTTTAGAAGTCACAACTGATTCTCATGTTTCATGGGTCACTAGAACTGCTACAACCAAATATTGTCAATTACAAGATAAAGATAAATACCATGGGATAAATTTAGCTTGTCCTTGTGAAGGATAGGTTCCATATCATTACTACATGATATTTTCAAGATATGTAATGCATGAAAATATCCTTCTCCACTTGGCATTGAACTCAACCTTTGTTGGACATTGTGTTATGAAGATGGTTGACTAGAAGTTTGACCAAAAGATAGTGTTGTCTTCATTAGCTTGGAGTCGATATGAACAACACAAAATCATCTAAGGGCATTTAGAAACAAAACCCATGTAGCAGAATTTCTCCCGGAGAAGCGCTAATATGCCAATCGATGAAAGGTTACCAGATTTGTAATAGGGTTACAAGATTTTGAATTGTCATAACCATCATTAACAAAACTAGTTCCAACTCTATTGCTTTATCAAAAATAGGGAAAACCATGAAAATTTGAAAACTTGCTACCTTGTGAGCTTGTTGCCGTGTATCCTTTGGAAAGCATGAGTAATTATAGCAAGTGGAATGATAGGAAGGTGAAAGTTAGGAGTAAACGGTAAAAAAGGACGTCGCAGACAATGAAAAATGCATCAAAAATTAGGTCCAACAATGATAACCATCTTGTTTACGTCATATATGTCCTAGTCCCACCTTTTGATTATAGACCAAGTTAATTTTTCTTTGTTTGGGATGACGTCCACTAAATCTTGATAAAAAAACAATGTCTTCCATTCTCCCCCTAAATTGATCCTTGGACCCTCATTAATGCTTTTTCCCCTTTTCTCCCCATTGGAGAGGACCAAATTGAAAATATCTTGGTATTATGTTATTTTTACCATAGCTCGAATCCCTCATTTCACATAAAGATTGCCAAAACATAGTTTTATCATACTATTTTACCGAAATATAGACTCCCTCATTTCACATAAAGACTGCCAAAACATAGCTTTATCATACTATTTTACTGAAATATAGATATTAAAAATTTGGAACTTTGATTAATGTCTCAATGGACTAGACTAACCAATACACCAAGTGTCAACCAACAGGGTCACAATAAAACAACCCACATACCCATAGGATAAAATGAACCATAAAAGGTGGACAACTGACTCCTTTATAGGATCAACAAGACCAATAAACTTTTCTCTCTCTCAAGGTACATTGTTTTATATATTTTTTCACCACTGTATAAAGGAAAGATCCAAACGAGTGGTACAATCCTTAGGTCCTCAACGCTGCTCCTAAGGGTTAAGTGCTAGTGACATCATCAAGGTGTGGCCAATCCCTTGAGAAGCAACCTGGCAATAAGCAATTAAGAGAGGGGACAACACACATCATTATCTTCCATTCTTAATGAATGGCTTTCAGCCCTAGGATGAGTTCTAGTATCACACTGAATCATATTGATCAACCCCTGGACCGTGACCGGGTCCTCCATTCTCTCGAAAAATGGTTCTCAGTACTAAGCTTAGTTTCAGTCTGACACTGAAAGTTGGTCAACTACCTGGAGGACTTACTTGGACATCATGTCCCTTGTCCTAGACCAAAATATATCTCTGCCTCTACCTGCAGGATCTACTTGGACATCGCATCTCCGGTCTCAGACCAGAATACCCTAGAGGCACATAGGGGCCCTAGCTATATGCTAGGGGCTTTTCCATGGCATCAACCTGCTTGGTCCCAGAGCAAAAACCCTAGGGGACTACTTGGGGCCCTAGGGTACCTTCTAGGGTCTTAGTCTGCCCTAGTTGACTGACTTGGGTGCCATCCTCCCTGAGAATAGGTCTCACAGTTGCACTAACTTTAACACTTGCAACCAACCCTTTGTCTCCAATTTGCAAGCACCCCTCTTCTCTTATATCATCCTCGAGCAAGTTTCTAATTGGAATTTCCATCGCAAAGATTGTAGAATGGAGCATTGGATGTCACTCTATCATTCTCGAGCAAGTTTCTAATTGGAATTTACATCACACATATTATAGAATAGAGTCTTGGATGTCACCCTAGGTGTTCCTAATCTCTTGATTGGTGTTTCTTGGAGATCATTTGAGGGCCCAAACTTTTGTAATGAGCACACAAACAATAGAGGCGACAACCTCATTCCATGGCAATGGAGAGGAGACCTCTGAATAACCAAAGGAAGGAATGAGCAAAGGTGAGGGAGGGTAGAGGAGAGGCATGGGAGAGAGAGAGAGAATGGAGATGATCTAAAAGGAAATGAGGAGGGAGAAGGGAAAGGTGGTGAAAGATGTTAGAATTTTAATGTTTCCAATATGATTATGTGAGATCTTCAAACAAATTGCATTGTATCACAATAATCATATGCAATAGGATCATTGAAAGAAAGACGAGCACAATAACACAATAGAAAAAAAAAATCATCAGAGAAACCACAAGAGAGAAAACCCAACAATTTCTTTAGCATAGATTTCGTCACCAAATACAATGCCAAACCAAGATAAGATAATCCCAAAAGATAAGATGTATTCTAAGTCTTCTACATCCCAAAACAATGTTCTTTTAGTTAGAGCAAGCCTTTTCCTCAAGTAGGAGCGAACTTGCTTGATGTACAAATGAGGAATGTGCCCTCCTTATTTATACTCTTTTATGACTAACTTTCACTAATTGGGTTGACTTTACTGGGGCAGTTTTACCCAATGCTTTTTGTGGGGTCGACTTGACTATTTTCACTTGAATTCTTTTAGGGTTTTACATGATCAATTACAATTTAAATATTTTTCGAAGGAAGTACAATAATAATACAACAATAATACATCAAGAATATCTTTCAAAGTTACACAATCTTCAACGCTCTCTCTCAACAAGGAAGGTATTTTGCATTCACTGTCATCATCATTGGAGATCAATACTGAATCTCATCATTGTTGCTGCAACTCGGTACATGGGCCATTGACTTGTGACATCTCTCAAATCTATACATCATAAGAAGTTCTACAGAGTTAGCCCTTTTTCATGTTGGATGTAAATCCACATATTCGTATAGTGCTATCCCTTTTTCATGCTGCATGTACCTCTACAAAGCCAACCCTTTTTCATGCTAGATGTATATTCGTACACCAACCAACCCCTTTTCATGTTGGGTGTACCTCTCATGTATATCAGTACGACAACCAACTATTTTCCATGTTGGGTGTACTCATACAACAACCGACCCTTTTTCATGTTGGGTGTGGCTCTCATGTATATCAGTACAACAACGAACCATTTTTTATTGTGGGTGTATCTCTCATGTATACCCGTACAACAACCAACCCTTTTTCATGCTGGGTGTACCTCTACAGAGCCAACCATCTTCGTGAAGGGAGACATCTGGTATCACTCAAAGCATATCCTTGAGATATTGAGGCAACCCAACTTTGCCATGGATAAATGCTAAGTGATAACGTCTCTCAATATGTCTCTACAATCTATGTCGTAGTCACTCCCTCTAATGTAGAGCTTTCCTGCTCCCTTTGAAATTGATAATTGTTAGATTTTCATAAGATTATAGCAGTATATTTTAATTGCATCTACCAATAGGATCACTAGAAGTAAGACAAAGAACAAAACAATAACACAAGGATTTTTGTCTTGGGAAACCCAAATGGGAGAAAACTCAGCAACATTCGTATAGAGATAATAATCATGAGATCAGTGTACAAATAAGAGAGAGAAAATATGAAAGTATTTTCTAGAGATAGAAACCCCAAAACAGTCTTCTCCTTTTGCAGGTGCGAACTTCTCTCTCCCAGTGATGCAAATTTTCACTTATGTGACTGTGTGTCATAATGAGGAGGGGCGCCTCCTATTTATACTAATTTTCCACTAAGAAAAATAGGGGCTGACTCCTCTTGGGGGAGCAATAAAATAATTTTTTATAATTTTATTTTTATTTATTTTTATTGCTTGCTTTTCACCCAAAGGTTTACATTGTTCCTTCTAGGTTTTATATGATGGATTACAACAAGTTCAAACTCCCGTAGGAGGTACAAGTAAAGAATGTCTTTCGAAGTTGCACAAACTCCAACACTCCCTCTCAACAAAGAAGGTATTATTTGGTCTTCATCAACATCACAATCATCTGGGTTTCATCTGTACATCTATACTGTCTCCATAATCTCTATACATACGGAAGGTTGTATGCACGATCTTTGTCCTTTGAGAGGTGACTTCATGAATAAGTTCTATCAAGATGTTTGACAGAAAAGCTTTTGCTACTTGTCCGTCTCTACTGCCGATGGGAAACTTCCATACCTGGCTTGAAGATCGTGGATGAGTAAATGTGTATGACCATCTACTACTTATTCGTCTCATCTATCGATGGGGTACTCCCATACTTGGCTGAGAACCTGAATGAGTAAATATGCACGACCATCTATTGCTTGTTCGTCTCAATTGCCAATAGGATACTCCCATACCTGGTTAAGAACCTAAACAAGTAGAGGTACCTATGCAATCACACGACCATCTGCTACATGTCTGACTCATCTGCCGATGAGATTTTTCCCATACCTGGCTGGGTACCTAGACGAGCAGAGGCACATGTGTGAACCTAACCATCTACTACCTGTCTATCTCCTCTGACGATGAGATTTCTCTTATACCTGGCTAAGAACCTGGGCGAGCATAGGTACTTGGGTAAAAGTATGGTAAATGTCTCTTAGTCATCTCTCCCTCTCAAGCAGAGATTGTTGGAGACATTTACCACCATACACATTCTTTTTGGTCAAATTGGCCTAGTTAAACCACTATCTTAAGTATTATTGACATTAATTGACATCAGTGGAGCATTAAATGTCATCATCCAGTCTCACCCACACCTACCTTCAGTCAAGGAGGCTAACTTAGCCTTCTCCTACATTCAGGGAGGCTAACTGGAGCACTCCGGGGGTGATCTGAGTGATATTAATGCACCTAATTGCTAACTGGTGGTTACAATCAGTTAAACCAGTCAATTAAGGCGCCTCCTCTCATTAAATATATTATTTAATGATTATTTAATGAACTGGAGTCAACAGGGACGCCTCCACCAACTTCTGATGTGCAGTTCAACTTCAGTTAACCTCATCGGGGTTCATTGGAGTCAGTGTAGCGCTACCTCTTGATGGTTGGTGAGCTGTGAC
>LPNX010331225.1:529673-625133 GCA_001517045.1 Pseudotsuga menziesii
TTAGACTCAGTCATTCATTGCACTCTGACTTCAGTTAGGGTTAGTTGAGTCAATTAGGGTTTTGGTCAGTGGTTAACTGAGTGTGGACCATGGCTTACAGCCAGTTAAGCTAGACTCACTCATTTAATTCGAATGACCTCCTAAGGAATTCAAATTGTCTCTTCATTCATGCTTGTAGCATGACATTGTAATTGTAATCATTCATTCTTTATGTGAATATAGAGCGGCTACTATTCCTGTAGACCGATTACACCATTTCATGAGTTATTTGTTGATTAATTCTTGATGAGATTGATTCTTTGTTCCTAGATCAATAGACAAGATTAATATGGTATCAGAGCTTATGGCGGGACGAAGCTCTATCTCTCAAAAACAAGCTTTTTGACAGATTTCTACATGAAATTTGAGTAATAGCTCAAAAATACAGCACTGCACCAGAAGCCAAGGATTACCACTTAATACCCCAAGTAAAGAACTTGTTGATCAAGTTTGCTTGATTGACCATGCTGGGTGTGATGAACGCCTAGAATGTGCAGGCTGTCTGACCTTACATTGCCCCTTCTGTTTTGATTTTTAGGTTTCTACAGGTGAAGCATTCGCTCCAGCACATCCAGATGGCCTCCTCAGTAGATCTCTTGACTCCATACAATTTCCACTCATGGAAAAGTGATATGGAGATTCAACTGCGCTCCAGAGGACTTTTTAGAGTCACCATGGACACTGAAGTTGAGCCTGGATCCGCCATAGAAAAATCAAGATTCTTGAACAAGAAGGATGAAGCCTTCGGTTTCTTGTGCCTCTCTATTTCTCGAGACCTTCTCTTCCATCTTACGGATTTGAAGACTCTGAAAGAAATATGGGACAAATTGGAGACTATACAGAAAACATGATGACTTGAGGGTTTACCAGCTCGAAAATGAACTCATGTCTCTCCAACCCTCCAATTTCGAGACTCTGAATGATTTCTTCACAAAGTTCAAGCATACTGTTTTACTCTTGAAGCTATGCAAAGTGGAGAAGGAGGATGATCAGCTCATCCTCGCCATACTCTCCAAACTCGGGGCTGATTATTCAGTTTTTGTTTCTACATTCCGTGCGGGGAAGCTCACAACCCCTGGATGGAAGATGCTTACACTCAATGCCTTCATTGAGTCCCTAACACGTGAACATGACAAGCTTGTTCAGATGGGGATCATCCGATCTTCCCGTGATCAAGCCCTCCATGTCTCGGGGCCCAAAGATATGAAGGGTAAAGGAAAGCAGCAAAAGGATAAAAAAACTAAATTTGATGCTCCTAAACCTAGAGTTGAAAATCAGCAGCATGATGAGTCTTCCGGCTCAAGGAAGAACAAAGGAAAATGGCACAATGGTAAGGAAAAAATCAAGTGTTCTTATTGCGGGAAGGGCTTCCACCCTGAACATGCCTGCATGAAGAAGAAGCTTGATGAAGCAACCTCTCTCCTTGAGAGGAATCACATCAATCTTCCGGAAAGCTTTCGGAGGAGAGATCAACATGATCGGGAACCACATCATGAAAAAGGTCATGCCCTCATGGCAAGCACTTCGAAGTCCAAAGCACTCTTGATTGATTCAGGAACTTCGAACCACATGATGGCTGAAAAAGACTCATTTTCATCCTTGGAGACCGGCAAATCCATTCCCATCCACATGGGAGATGACACCACCATCATTTCAAAAGGACAAGGTACGGTTGATCTTGAAAATGGTTTCTTTTCAAATGTATTGTATGTATCGTCTTTGGCATCAAATCTCCTTAGTGTCTATCAGATGACACATACTGGAGTACCTAAGAGAGTTTCTTTCAGCCCAAATGATGTTGAGATAATAGAAATTGCATCCGGGAAACTCATTGCTAAAGGCCTTGCAAATCATCATGCAAAAGCCTATGAGTTCTTTCACTTTGTTGCGGATGCAAAGCCCACCGCTCTGCTAACTCATGGGAATGAGGTTAGTATGCTGTGGCATGAGAGGTTTGGCCATCTTAATTTCAAATATTTGCAGCAATTACAGAAAAACTCCATGGTTGAAGGCCTCTTGGTCATCAAAGCAACCACGAGAATTTGCAAGGGCTGTGTGATTGGAAAACACCCCGAGCACAAGTTCGATTGGGGGAAGGCAAACCGAGTTACATGCATATTGGGGCTGATACATTCTGATATTAGCGGTCCGATGCCTGTCACATCCATGAATGGATCAAGGTATCTTCTTACTTTTATTGATGATTTTTCAAGGTATACATGGGTTTTCTTTCTCAAAAAGAAGTCAGAAGTATGTGAAAATTTTTCTGAATTGAAGACCTTGATCGAAAATGCCTCTGGGCTTAAGATCAAGATCTTGAGATCTGATAATGGAGGGGAGTATGTCAGTAATGAGTTGATGTACATATGCTCCCAAAGTGGTATTTAGGTTCAACATTCAATCCCCTACACTCCCCAGCAGAACGGAGTAGCGGAAAGGAATAATCGGTCTCTCAAGGAGATGACCGCCTGTATGTTGGAATCCAAGAAGCTTGCTGCAAATTTATGGGCTGAGGCCATGCATGTTGCAGCATACATTCAGAATAGGGTGCCACACTCATCTGTGAAAGGGAAAACCCCTTTCGAAGCATACTTCGAACACAAGCCGGATGTGTCGAACCTACTGGTGTTTGGGTCCACTGCATGGGCCCGGATTCCGCTTGATAAAAGAAGGGCTTTGCAACCGCAAAGCATAGAATGTCTGTTTATTGGGTGTCCTGATGAATCTAAAGGGTTCAAGCTGCTAGATATCAAGACCAAACAGATCATCATCGAGAGAAGTGTCAAGTTCGATGAGCCTCTTCAGGAGGTGGAACTAGTGAAGGAGAAAACTGCTGAATTTCCTTCCTATTCTACTGAATATTTGGATGATGAAATTGGGGGTGATGACCTTGATTTGGATCCTCTGATTTCTGATATCAGTGTGCAGCAATCATCAGATGTTGAATCAGAACCTGAAGTGCAAAATCATCTTCCTACATGGGCCTGACAGACACTCTCCTCCACAGGAGACAACATTGGAAATCTGGATGATCCAAGGAGAACCCGGTCTGATTTCCAAAGAGCAGGTATTGCGCTCTCTTGTCTTGATAATTTGTTGTCCGAAACTTGCTATTTGATGATTAGTTCAGATCCAAAATCCTACTATCATGCTCGGAAGGATCCGAGATGGCAAGTTGCCATGGATGAAGAGATGAATTCTCTTCAGAAAAAACACTACTTGGGAGCTAGTTTCTCTTCCTCCGGGAAGGAAATTGGTTCAATGCAAGTGGGTGTTTTGGACCAAGGTTGCTGCTGATGGAAGCACCTGCAAATATAAGGCAAGGCTGGTAGCAGAAGGTTTCTCTTAAGTCCAAGGAGTGGACTACCATGAGACCTTTGCACCGGTTGCAAAAATGGACTCCATCTGCCTTGTTTTGACAATTTTAGCATCCAAGCACTGGGAAGTGCATCACATGGATGTTAAGTCAACGTTTCTGCATGGAGATCTTCATGAAGAGATATACATGAAGCAGCCTGAGGGCTACATCACTGATCCATCTTTGGTTTGCAAGCTAAAGAAGTCACTATACGGGTTAAAACATGCCCCAAGAGAGTGGTATTTCAAGATGGATGCCTTCCTTCTCTCGCAAAAATTTCAGAGATGTAGATCAGATCCAAATGTATATTTACAGCAGTATGATGGTCATCTAATTATCATTGTTTTATATGTTGATGACTTATTGATCATAGGTAGCACAGTTGCCTCCATTTCAGCCATCAAAACTGCTCTCCCCACTGGGTTTTCCCTCTTTTCCTCACTTAGTTTGTTTTGAGCATTGTTTTAGTTTCAGCATTGTATAGGGTGACCTATGGCCTTAGTTGCCGGAGCCCTAGCATTTTTATGCATTTGTGTTTTCTACCTCCTCTTGAGTATAGCTTAAGGGGGGGTGTTGGAGACATTTACCACCATACACACTCTTTTTGGTCAAATTGGCCTAGTTAAACCACTATCCTAAGTATTATTGACATTAATTGACATCAGTGGAGCATTAAATGTCATCCTCCAGTCTCACCCACACCTACCTTCAGTCAAGGAGGCTAACTGGAGCACTCCAGGGGTGATCTGAGTGATATTAATGCACCTAATTGCTAACTGGTGGTTACAATCAGTTAAATCAGTCAGTTAAGGCGCCTCGTCTCATTAAATATATTATTTAATGATTATTTAATGAACTGGAGTCAATAGGGGTGCCTCCACCAACTTTTGATGTGTAGTTCAACTTCAGTTAACCTCATCGGGGTTCATTGGAGTCAGTGTAGCGCTACCTCCTGATGGTTGGTGAGCTGTGACATGTGTCTGATCTCTTTTAATTGAGACTCAGTCATTTATTGCACTCCGACTTCAGTTAGGGTTAGCTGAGTCAATTAGGGTTTTGGTCAGTGGTTAACTGAGTGTGAACCATGGCTTACAGTCAGTTAAGCTAGACTCACTTATTCAATTCGAATGACCTCCTAAGGAATTCGAATTGTCTCTTCATTCATGCTTGTAGCATGACATTGTAATTGTAATCATTCATTCTTTATGTGAATACAGAGCGACTACTATTCCTGTAGACCGATTACACCATTTCATGAGTTATTTGTTGATTAATTCTTGATCAGATTGATTCTTTGTTCCTAGATCAATAGACAAGATTAATAGAGATGTGTTCTCTTCTACTCCAAGTCTTCCGTGAAAGTATTCAAACTTCATCCTGGGAAGATGATTGGTGAGAACATATGCTGTCTTGTCATCTGTCGGAATATATTGTATCTCGACTGCACCTTTCTGCACCATATCACGTATTAAGTGATACCAAGTTTCTATGTGCTTTGACTTGTCGTGAAAAATAGGGTTCACTGACATTTGCACACAACTCTGGTTATCACAGTGAATCACGGTTGGCTCAAGAATCTGGCCAAACAATCATGCAAGAAGTTTACGTAGCCTAACTACTTCTCAGACTACTGAGCTAGCAGCCATATAGTCGCCCTCTGCAATAGTGAGAGCTACTAAGTTTTGCTTCCTACTGCACCAGGAAATTATTGCAGAACCCAGACTGAAACAACTCTCGGAAGTACTATTCCTATCTGTAGTGCATCTGACCCAATCTGAGTCTGTAAACCCTTGCAATTTCAAGTCACATTCTGAATCATATCATAGACTATATCCCATAGTGCCACGTAAGTATCTGAGCACATGTTTTGCAGTGGTCCAGTGAATTTGCCTCAGTTCGCACGTGAACTGATTGAGGGCATTCATAGCAAAACAAATATATGGTTTGGTGTTCGTCAGATACATCAAGGACCCAAACAGCTGGTGATACATAGTGGGATCGATTAAATTTGAATATGAAGCAGAATCTCTCAACTTCTTCAAATTTGCATCCATCTGAGTAGCTATCGACTTGCACTCCAACATTTTGAATCTCTTCAGGATATCTATGGTGTATTTTCCTTGACCTAGGAAAATATCCTTCTTCCTCTACCATACTTCTAATCCCAAGAAGTAATGCATTAATCCAAGATCCTTCATTTCGAACCCAGAGGCAAGTTTCTTCTTATACCATTCGATAAGTTTCTCATTTCTAGTGAGAAGCGGGTCATCAACATATAGTACCAAAATTAGTGGCTTATCATTCACAACATTTTAGTAAAGGTTGGGGTTTGCATCACTCTTGGTGAAGCTCAGACTCACTTGGAATCCGCCTATTTGTCCATACCAAGCACGGGGTGCTTGCTTGAGTCCATATAAAGTCTTTCTCAGCTTGCATACATGAGACTCCTTTCCATGGACAACAAACCCTTCTGGTTGTTGAATATATACTTCTTCCTCAATAATACCATTGAGAAAGGTTGTATTGACATCCAACTTCCATCCCATAGTTGAAGCAATAGCAATTATCGATCTGATGGAAGTATATCAAGCCACAGGAGCAAATGTCTCATCATAATCGACTCCCTCTTTTTGAGAGAACCCTTTGGCAACAAATCTAGCCTTGTATTTTTCAATGCTCCCATCTGCTCCATGCTTGATTTTGTACAACCACCTGGAAGTCACAACTGAATTCTCCTCAGGTCTAGGCACAATCTCCCACACATCATTCTTCATGATGGATTGATATTCTTCCACCATGGCATCCTCACAAACTTGGTGTCTGGATGCTTCTTCATAAGTGGTGGGTTATGAGTCAATGATGTGACTCATCAATGCCACATAACTGGAGAACCTCAAGGTATTTTGCTTTCTCAGAAAGTGCCATGTAGAGCTTCATGCCCCTCTGCATCTTGTAAGGTTTGTTGTACCCATCTAGGTATTTTTCGGCTTACTACAATATCTCTGGGATCATTTGCTGTCTCGATTGGATCAATGGTATTAATGGGTTCATTTTTCTCTGCTATCTCCCTCTGAGCTTGAGGGGGAGATGATCTCATCTCCTATGATTTTAGCATCTCCTCATCATCAACCTCCATGTCTGATCCTCTGCCTTTCTTGACATCCATTTCTTCTTCAAAGGTCACATCCCTACTAACTTCAATCTGTCTAGATCTTGGGATATAAAATCTGTAGGCCTTTGAAGACTCATTGTATCCCATGAAAGTTCCCTTCTTACCTGAAGATTTTAACTTCTTCCTTTTCTCCTTGGGCACATGAATGTAGACAGGACAACCAAAGATTTGGAGGGTACCCACTTTTCGTTTTACTCTTGTGAAAGCTTCTTTCGGGGTCATGTTCTTTACTAGCTTATGTGGGCATCTGTTCTGTACATATACAATTGTTTTGGATGTTTTTTCCCATAAGAACATACGTAGACTTTAGTCATGTATCATGGCTTTGGCTGCCTCCACAATTGCTATGTTCTTTCTTTCAACAACCCCATTTTGTTGGGGGCTGTAGGGAACTGTGAGATCCCTCTTAATTCGTGCTTCCTTGCAGAAATCATTGAATTATGTAGAGGTGTATTCTCCACCATTATTTGATCTTAGGATCTTGATCCTCTTCCCAGAATTTTTTTCGATTTGTGCTTTGAATTCTTTGAACTTGCTAAGTACTTATTTAGATTCCTTGGTCTTGAGAAAGTATATCCAAGTTTTCCGTGAGTAGTCATAAATGAATGTTACATAGTAATGATATCCTCCTAATGAAGCAACTGTCATTGGGCCGCACAATCAGAGTGTACTAGATCCAAGATTTCTTTGGATCTACTCTCACTATCCGGGAATTATTTCTTTGCATTCTTGCCAAGCGCACATCCTCTACATGTTCCATCATGGCCTACCTGTAGCACTGATATACCTGTAACTATGTTCTTTACTGCTGGGAGAGCTCTCCAATTTAGATGAGCTAGTCTTATGTGCTATAGCTCACCCATACTTGTAGAGTCATGGATTAGGGCTCAGATTGGTAGAGTGTTCAGTTGATACAAGCTCTCCTCTCTCATACCAATTACTTTGGTTGTATCCATTCTTGATTTCTTCTGCCAATCAAGTACTTTTCCATCTGAAAATGCTACTTTATATCCTTTGTCTTCTAAGGCTGAGATGGAAACAAGATTTCTTTTCATACCAGGTAGATAGAGTACATCACTTAAGTGTAGAGTATCATTAGACTCTAGCTGAAGGGAGGTAGCTCCATATCCCTTCACAGTGTAGTTAGCATCATCTCCAAGTACAACACGGAGATGAGAGTCTTTCTTAACTACTCCTGAGAGATTTTCTTTATATCATGTCATGTGTCTAGATGCACCACTATCTATGAGCCAAGTATCACTAATGGTGGGAACAATACCTGATAGAGCTAATATGAAGAAGATTTATGTACGATCTTCATTCTTTTGTTTCTTGTGATGAGGTTCTTCTTCTACATCAGCAGTTGAAGCTTCATGCTTCCTTTTGTGAGAATTCCGACAACTACTAGCTTAATGACCGTATTTCTTGCACCTGCAACATTGGATCTGAGATATATATTTCTTTTGTTTCTTTTGATCCGGGGGAGGACTTGGTATCTTATCTTGATGCTTGTGATAGTACGACTTCCTTCCCTTTCCCTTGCCTTTCTTGGCATGAGATACGAACACTTGATTTTCCTCAGGTTGAGTGCCATGAAGTTTTTGGCGTGCTGCTATTCTCGTCTCTTCCCGAGGCATTCTACCCATAGCTTATCAAATTTGGGAAACTTGGTTCAACCACTTATAGTTTGGATGAAAGACTCCTAAGATGGTGGGAGACCATTTAAGGTCGTCACAACGAGATCCTTTTCTTCAAGATTGTCTCCACTAGACTTTAGCTTGTCTTGGAGCTCGGTGATCCTCATGAAGTATGAGGCAATATTCTCGGACTTCGTCATATTCATATTCGACAATTTATTCCTCAATGTGAGAATCACATTGATGCTACTGTGTTCGCACAACTGATTTAAGGTTTTGAACATATTCCTTGTTGTTGTCTTTTCTAAGATCTGAGGAACCAAGTGGTCTGTAACTGAGTCCACCAAAATCCTTCTTGCTTTTGCATCATTCTTCCTCCAAGGAGGTTTGTCTTCTTCGGCTTCTGGTTCTGGGATCTTTTCATTTACAAACTGTAATAGGTCATTTTCTTCTAGTAGAAGAAGAACCTAAACTTCCAGGGGATGAAGTTAGAAGCCCCTTCCAGATCATCTTTAACCTTCATACTGATCATCTTGACTGCAGATATGGATCTGAAACCCTAGGAGAGACTGGGTCAAACTGAAGGTTGGAGTTTTGGAAAACCAATCCCATAGATAAATGCACCCTAGAGAGGCGAGTTGAGAAGAGGGAGAGTTGAGCCAAAACTGTGGAGGGAGTAGGTAAAAAACTGAAAGCCTAATTTTTGTTGCAACTACAGCGAAATTCCCAAGGTCCTTTCCCGGCCAAAAACTTGACTAAAGGCTATGAAAGATGAAACCCTAGTTTTGATAGGTTTTCAACAGAGTTCCGGCAATGGCTTCTTCTAGCATTACTTTGATACCATGTTAGATTTTCATAAGATTATAACAATATATCTAAATTGCATTTACCAATAGGATCACTAGAAGTAAGACAAAGCACACAATAATAACACAAGGATTTTTATCTTGGGAAACCCAAATGGGAGAAAACCCAACAACCTTTGTATAAAGATAATAATTCTGAGATCGGTGTACAAATAAGAGAAAAGTTGAAAATATTTTCCAGAGATAGAAACCCCAAAACAGTCTTCTCCTTTTGCAGATGCAAACTTCTCTTTCCCAGTGATGTGAATTTTCAGTTGTGTGACTGTGTATTATAATGAGGAGGGGCGCGTCCTATTTATACTAATTTTCCACTAAGAAAAATAACTGGGGATGACTTCTCTTGGGGGAGCAATAAAATACATTTTTATAATTTTATTTTTATTGCTTGCTTTTCACCCCAAGGTTTACATTGTTCTTTCTAGGGTTTATATAATGGATTACAACAAGTTCAAACTCATGTAGGAGGTACAAGTAAAGAATGTCTTCCGAAGTTGCACAAACTCCAATAATAACTATCCTCCCTCTGCATCTTAACATCTTGTATTCTATGCATTGGGTCATTCTGCACTAGAGTGATTGGTAGCCTTCTATGTTGTTGATCTTATGTGTATCCTTCTATATCATCTCTCAAGGTCAGTGGATACCAAGATCTTTCATCTCGAACTCTGTTGCAAGTTCCCTTTTTGCACCCATCTATGAGCTTCTCGTCCTTTATAGGTTGCCATCTTCAACCTTGTAGCAAAGGTTGAGATCTACATCACTCTATGTGATTCTCAAGCTCATTATGTAGTTGTATGTCATGGGTTTCTTTTGAGCTCATACAAAGCCTTCTTCCATCTGCACTCATGTGATTCTGTGTAGGGAGTCCTAAATCCCGAGGGTTCCTCGATATACACTTCTACTTCGATTACACCATCTGTCTAGTGTAATATCCATCACTAAATGATTGTGTCTAGCCGATATAGAAAATGTTTCGTCATAATTGGCTCTCTTTTTCTGAGGGAAACAATGAACCTTGCTTTGTACTTTTGTAGAATGCTTAATCTTGTAAATCTTTTTGAATGTCATAGCTGAACTGCCATTACTTGTTCTTCGTAACAAATCTCATCATTATTCTCTTGTAGGTGATTGTACATGACCTTTCCTACAAGTCAAATTCAGTTGTATGACTAGTGACATTTCATAATCATCATAACATTTCATATCAAATCATATTGACGTTACAATGACAATGCATAAATCACACAATTATGCAACCATTTTAGCCAATGCTTTAGCACAACATTCATCCATATCCCATATACATACGGTAACTTCTAGATGCCTTCCATCTCTACTAGAACATAATTAAAAGTGCACACTACTCCCAACATGTCAACAAAGAGGTTTCATTCTAGATAAGCAATAATGCCTAATGGAATGTTGTGCATCACCATAGGCTACTTAACCCATTACATGCATATTAGTAGTATATTGTTCTTCTATGCATTTACTTTAACATGCATAATACATTTCATGATTCTAGGAACATAAATATGTATACAACTAAACAATAACATTTAAACAATTGGATATACCGAAAATGACAATTCAAATACTTATCTTTGTTTTGTTGGTTGGCTTCCTCTTGATCTTTGCCACCTTGCAGGTTCTGAATTTATGGAACTTGTTTGAGACTTCAATCTCGATTCTGATCATGTCTTTTGGATGCACTAGATTCTCTTGGATCTATCTTTATAGTTTGGAAAATATCTGTTGGAATTCTTTCCAAGTGAACATCATCATGCTCAGATTTGATTCTTCCTTTCGCTTGTGTAGGCCTTATTTCATTGTAGCAGACTTCTCCTAACCCTTTATAGGATAATTATAATCATATTCAAGCTTCACCTTATGATGTGAATTATTTTGAATCATACTTGTGGGAGAATTACAATACATATTCTTCATCACTTGAGGAATCTTTTCTTGCTATCTTCTTAACCGATTCATCATCTTCTGTAGCATGAGCATGATACCTCCTCTTCTTTCATTTTTTTGCATGGCCTTTCCCTTTGGGGCAATCTCTTGTAAGATGTCCCATCTCATCACAAGAGTAACATCTGAAACTTGAGTAGTCCTTCTTTTGGAATCTTTTAGGCTTCTTGTGAGAGTGTTCTTCTTTCTTGGTCTTTCCCTTCTTGGCATGAGTTGTTAGGGCTTGATTGTCTTCTTCACCTATCTTCTCTTTTGCTATGAATCGGGTTTTTTCTTATGTGCATTATTTTCATAGCCTACTGAATTTGGTAAGCATTCTTCTAGCACAATTCCTTTCAATGAAATATTCCCATGATTTTGGGAGACCATTCAAGGTAGTCATCACCACTTCTACTTCTTCAACATGTTGGGATATTATTAAACCCACTCATAACCTAGGATAAAAATATTTAATCATTATTTGATTAAATTCCCACCCACTAGCTAATTAGTTGGCATTCACTTGCACCTAAAAGTCAACACGTCATCTATAATCCATGGCCTGAGCTTTTATCTCGATTGATGATTCCCTCCATCCAACGGGAAAGGAGTAGAGTCAACAGTTGACTCTGCTCCTTGCCCGTTGGATGGAGAGAATCAACAATCGAGATAAAGATGGCCTACTCCATGAATGCTTTATTTTTTATTCTAGGTTGATCTTGACCACTTTATTGACTTCTCAGAATTAGTAACTGCGCTTTTCTGCAAATTTGGCTTTATTCTGCTTTTATCTAGCTTTTCTGTGGATAAGGTAAAGCTAGTTAATTAAGAAACTGATATCTTTTGTTGCGAACCCATCCTCCATGAATTTCTCTCCATATTTCAGGATTAGCATGTTTTTCCATCACTCTTGACAACTCACTCATTCTTTTGCTAATTCGTGAGGTCCTAATTTGGGAAGTGCTTTAGCCACCTATGGGGGCTTATCATATTTGTGAGTCTGATTTATGAGCTAGCAATGAGTTGTCTTCCATCAACTCAAATATGCTTTATAAGGATGTATTACCATTGTAATAATATCAATTATGATTTACTGATCATTCATTAATGGGTGTTCATTAACTCTTCTTCTTTTCTCCTTATGCGAATTCTCTGCAATTCTCTTTGAAGTTAATTGTGTGCTTAGATTCTTAGCTTGTTTATGGAATTCATGTTGCCATCAAGGCTTTAGAATTCTGACATGGTATCAGAGCCTAGGATATCAAAGTTCTGACATAGTATCAGAGTTTTGGGAGCTCATCAATTAATTCTCCTTTTCAGATTTACAGGTTTATTTGCAGGTGCAACAACTTATATATGGATTCAAAAGTTCCTCTATTATCTCCTTGCAACTATGTTGATTGGAAGCTAAAGATGAGCACATACTTAAAGAGTCGATGTCTCTTTGATGTCTCTATTGGTGCTTTGAGCGAACCTAAGTCTTATGAAGAGAAGATCGATTGGTTGAATAATTGTGATAGAGCTTATGGAATCATGTGCTTGGCAATGTCTCCAAATATGCATCAACTCATAGATTCTATTGAATATCCATTTGAGATTTGAAACAATTTGGACAAATCTTTTGGTATGCAAGAAGTAGAAGATGAAGCATGGAGCGAACCCAACATCTCCTCATGTGCTCTCTCTCAAGATGTCTTGGCCTCTACATTCTCTAATGAAGTTATTTATGATGAAGAAGTTTTTCATACAGTTCATGTTGCTACTACCCTCTTTGATTCGAATGCTTCCTTCTTCAATCAAGAAGCAAATAATGAAGAGCAATCTTTTTCTGTGTCTCTTGAAGATACCGACAATGAAAAAGAAGTGACAAATGGAGATGCTATTGTTATTAATTATGATTCACTCACACATTCATTGTTCTCTATGTCTTCTATCTTAGATTTTGAGATCTATGTGCCAGATCTTTCACACTTTGTGCATACCTCTCTCATTGATGGTGCGCAACCTAGTGCCTTTCTGGATGATTGCTTAGCCAATTCAAGTCTTATGTGTGTCATACCACTTACCTTCCTTGATCTCATATGCTTTAACATCTCCTCATTTGTTCTAGGCATCAATACTCAGAGCCTCCTTGAAGATTTTGAACATCTCCTTCCTTCGTCCTTTCATACTTCTTCTACAGAGGATTCATTATCAGTGTATTCCCATGAGAGTCTACTAATGTACTTATATGTGTTCTTTTGGATTCTTTGGAAGCTAGATCAACCCATGCAGCTCATGCATTAATACTCTTTGATCATATGCCTTCTCTATGTTCCTACATGATCATTTGCACTCATCTTATTTGTGTAAATGAAGTTGGAGACCTCATACATTCGCTTGGACTCTTATTTCACCTATCTGGAGCTGATTTCATCTCTATTGGTTCGAAGTTCAAGTCACTACATCATCTTGGAGTTGATTACAACTCTTAAGAGCATTCACATCATTGGATCTCAGTTGTTCTACATGGTCTTAGTTTCCATCCTACAGTTGTCCTTGAATTACGTGAACAGATTTCTCCTCTTCCCAAGAAGAAGATTCCTTCAGACATCAACATTTAGTTTGGTGCAGCATCAACAACATTTTTGGTTTGCCTCTCATGTCCTATCTTGAGGGAGGATTTTCCCCATGTGGTTTTCTCTCTTTCCTCAGCTTTTTGGACGTAATAATTGTTAAAGGGTGACCATTGCCTTGTTGTTGGGCCCTATATACACCTATATTTTTGACATACCATCATAGAGTCAGACTTAAAGGGGGGTATTGGGATATTATTAAACCCACTCATAACTTATGATACAATATTTAATCATTATTTGATTAAATTCCTACCCACTAGCTAATTAGTTGGCATCCACTTGCACCTTAAAGTCAACACATGCCATTTATACCCCAGGAATGTTTTATTTCTGATTCTGGGTTGATCTTGACCACTTAATCGACTCTTAGAATTAGTAACTACGCTTGCCTGCAGATTGTGCCTTATTCTGCTTTTATTCAGCTAGTATGTGGATAAGGTAAAGCGAGTTAACTAGGAAACTTGTATCTTTTGTTTCCAACCCATCCTCCATGACTTTCTCTCCATATTCCAGGATTAACATGTTTTTCCATCACTCTTGATATCTCACTCATGCTTTTGCTAATTCATGAGGTCCTTGACTGCTTTGGGAAGTGCTTTAGCCACCTATGGGGGTTTATCATATTTGGTAAGTCTGATTTATGAGCTAGCAATGAGTTGTCTTCAATCAACTCAAATATCCTTTATAAGGATGTATTGTCATTGTAATAATATCAATTATGATTTATTGATCATTCGTTAATGTTTGTTCATTAATTCTTCTTCTTCTCTCCTTATGCTAATTCTTTGGAATTCTCTGTGAGGTTAATTGTGTGCTTAGATTCTTAGCTTGTTTATGGAATTTATGTTGCCATCAAGGATTTAGAATTTTGACACAACATTGTCTCCAATAGCTTCTAGTTGTCTTTTGATTTTAGAGACCCTTGTGAAGTAAGATTGTATGCTTTCCGAGCTTTGCATCTTCACACCCTTGAGTTAAGTCCTCAAGGTCATCTCCCTATTGATATTCTTTCCTTGATACAAGCTGGTCAAGGCATCAAACATCTCCTTGGGAGTTTCAAGGAGAATACATGTGGGATCAAATGATCCTTGATGGAATCTACAAGAATCCACTTGGCTTTGACCGAGTTCCTTTTATGCTTAGCTTTGTCTTCATCTCCCTCTAGCTCTGCAACTTCTCCTTTGACATAGTTTTCCAAATCATGTTCTTCTACTATAAGAAGCACTTTGTACTTACATGCATGAAAGTTCTTAGCTCCTTCAAGCTTCGTACTGTTTGTCATCTTGATAAAATGAGAAACGAATAAGAGTGCTTCAACCAAATGTTTGCTTCAATGCCTTTTTGGAAAACGACTTCTAGTTGACCTAGGGTTTGATAGAGAAACCCTAGTTTTTCAACTTTGGTATCTTACAAAACTGATTGGAGAGAGAGATGCGCCTCCTTAAGGCGAGTTGAGTAATCTACTCCTTTTCCCAAATCTGCAGAGATAACTGCAGAAAATATGATGCCCCAATTTTCCCGGCACAGAATTGGAATCTGCCTCCATGGAAAGATGCTCCCTCCTAGGGCGAGTTGAATGAACCTCATTTTTGAGCTGATATGTGGAGGGAAGTGCTCAGAATAGAAAACCCTAGTCTCCAACTTTCGTTAGTTAAGGCTACACAAATACTTCTTTCAAGATGGCTCTAATACTATGCAAGAATTTTAATGTTTCCAATACGATTATGTTAAATCTTCAAACAAATTGCGTTAGATCACAATAATCATATGCAATAGGATCACTGAAAGAAAGACAAGCACAACAACACAATAGACACAAATATTTTTATAGAGGAAACCACAAAGGAGAAAACCCAACAATTTCTTCAGTATAGATTTTGTCACCAAGTACAATGCCAAACCAAGATAAGATAATCCCAAAAGTTAAGATGTCTTCCAAATCTTCTACAGCCCAGAACAATCTTCTCTTAGCTAGAGCGAACATTTTCCTCAAGTAGGAGCAAACTTGCTTGATGTACAAATGAGGAACGCGTCCTCCTTATTTACACTCTCTTCTGGCTTAGTTTTCACTGACTGGGCCAACTTTACCCGGGCAATTTTACCCAACGATTTATGTGGGGCCAAGTTGACTATTTTCACTTGAATTCTTTTAGGGTTTTACATGATCAATCACAATATGAATATTTTGCGAAGGAAGTACAACAATAATACATCAAGAATATCTTATGAAGTTACACAATCTTCAACAAGAGATAGGAGGGGTTATAGGAGGGAGGAAACTAGGTTTCATCCTTCAGCATCAAAGAGATGGAATGGGTGGCATGGATTCAAAGGAGGTGCAGGGGGTTGTGTGTGTGTGATGGCACCCTTCCTTAATCTTGAAACCATTAAATTCACAATCGTTCGCACCATCAATAGAGTATGCGCATGTTCCAATCCCTTTTATATACTTTAAGAGGATTTCCCACTCTTAGAGTCACCCCTAAGTTGGCCATAACATATGCTTGCTTGTTTTCATTTCTTTTGACGTGGAAGAAGTTAACTTCACTAAATTTTTAGATGCCATCTCAATTCGTTGAAGGGTCTGCTAATAGAATTGAGAGGAGGGTGTCTAAGACTTGAAGTGCATAGAGGATTATGTGGGAGTTTCCATTGATAAGGACAATCTTAGAATTTATAGTGCGTAAAATTTTAATGCCTTGGAAGGCTGTGAGGGTTTCCACTTCATTATTTGTTGTTTTTCATATTCCCAATCAAATGTAATAGTTTGTTTTTCATAGAGGCCATATATGAACTACTCCCCACCCCCACACACCTAGGTGAATCCATGAGTATGTGCCACACTTTTTACCGAGATGTGGTGATGAAAATTGGACATTTTACATATTTTTAAAAATTAGAGCCCATAAAATTGATATACACCTTATGAATTTTAATGCGTAGTAAAAAACAACTATAGGAAATTGTGTTATCTTTCTAAAAATATTTTTTTTTACAAAAAATATTAATGTCATTTAATGTGTCAAAAATTTATATAATTGAATGCTTATATTTTAAATTTAAGAAAATATTAACAAAGAGCTTTGTTGCCAACACTTAATTCATTATTTATTTTTAACATAATAAAGTAGTGCATTTTTTTGAGGTGAGGAGAATTATATTTTTATTTTTATTTTTTTGAAATTCATAAATTATAATAAAGTAGTGGAGTGTTTTTTAAAGGAAAATTATATTTTTTTATTATTTCTTGAAGTTGATAAATTATTATTTGAATTACATTTTATATTCCTTTATGTTTCCAACATTTTTTTTTCTCTCTCTTACTTGAAATGAATATCTAGAAATTTGTAGGCACTAGTTTTTTTAACACCATCATGACTATGGATAAAAAATATAAGTTTTTGAAGAAGATAAATATAAAATCAAAACTATGAAAATGACAACACTGGATATAGGATTTAATGAAGAATCTCGTGACATCGATTCCGCCGCTTGAAATGATAGAGATGAGGCGGTTTCATACTTATAGGTTGCATTTGCAGGAAATCTTGTAGAAAGAGGCTAGAATTTCTAGTTATTAAACACTCATTCAATCTTTATAGCTCGATTCAACGTTATTTTAAAGTTTAATTAATCACTTAACGATTTTTTTCAAAATATCTCAAGGATTTATCAAACACTTCATAAAAATTATTTCTATCGAGTTAAAATTAAAACTTCAATTAATATTTTACTACAAAATAATACCAATTATTATTAAAACCAAGCAACATATATTATGAGTTAAAAATACAGCAAAACTTACACCATCTTAAAAAAAAATCATATTTAAATAATTAAAAAAATATTTATATCAATAATTATTTATATATAAACATTCAAAATTATACATTATATATAAATCCAATTAAAAGAAACCTCCTAAACATAAAAAATAATATTATATATCGTATATAAAAAAGTTAATGTTTAATGACAAATAAATAAACAAAACATATGAATTCACATATTTGACTAACTAATGATATTCATTTTCCATTTTAAAATTGTTGATGTATTTGTAACTTCGGAATGTATTTACTTGTATATTTTATGTATTGTACCCTGATGTTTATTCCGGGAAGTATCTGAGTCATGTCATGCCCCGATGTTCCTATCGGGAGATTCAATAATGTAAACAAGTCATGTAAAGTCATAGAGGGTAACCCTCCTTATTGATCAAGGGTTAAAGTCTCCGTAGTTGTGGTGCCCTAGGGTTATTAGACTCTCATAGAGAAGTCGGCCCTAGTGAGTTATTGTCAAGTCTGGAATTAGTATAAATAGAGAGTGAGCCTCTCTATTTATCACACATTCACTCACACTCAGTTGTAGCGCATAACTACGAGAGAAAGAAGAAGCTGGGACAAGAGAGAGAGAAACTACTGCTGTCGGGAGATCATCTTACTGTTTTTGGGTTTTACTTTTGGTGTTGATTCTATCTCTGAAGAAGTTGCGGGGTTTTCTCCTTTATAGTTTTCTCGAGGAAAATCTGTGTCTATTGTCTCTTGTGTTTGATTGTTGTGATTGTTATTCTCTCAGTTAAAGATCTTAAGATAACACTGTCTAAATAATGAAAATTTAACAAAGATGTGGAGACGTTGGATAATCTCTATATATATTAATTAATTAAAAATAATATAAATCCGTTATTGTTATTATTATTTTTATAATTTTTTGTCAAAATCATATTTTATATAAATTTAGAATATGTTTGATCTTTTATTTTATCTAACTAATTATTATTATTTTTTTGTAAAGGTATATATATATATATATATATAAAGCCTATAGGTGTAGAGTAGACGATAAATGGATGAATGGGTGTATTGTGAAGGAATTCCTTGTATAAGATTATTGGTTCAAAACTTTCTAAGTGCTTACTTAAAATATATATATATATATATATATAAACACTAACTAATTAAAAATAATATAAATATGTTATTGTTATTATTATTTTTATAACTTTTTTCAAAATTATATTATATAAGTTTAGAATAGGTTTGATATTTCATTTTATTTCACCAACTTTAATTGTGTTTTTAGGTTTCTACTTATTTGATATCGATGATAGAGTAAAATTAATGTTGGAAAGCTAAACACTTTTTCCATACACAAATTTACAAATAAAAGTTTTGTATTTATATTTATATACATACACACATAAACTAGGGTTTAAAGACGGGAATAGAACTTGACTTGAGGATAACACTCCATCCCAAAACCACTTGAGCTGGATCCAATTGATAAATTTGGATTTATATTTGTATATATCAAACCTGATTTCTAAATGATAGAGATTCACAAAGAAACTCGAGACCAAAAGAGGTAAGAAGATGGATTTAGTTACCCTTAGTAAGGGTAAATATTTCGAACAAGGGATTGTTCATGCCATACAAAAATGGGATGGAACTTATGGCAGTTAAAGCCTTCCTCTAATTGGTAAGGGAAGTGGGAATAACAAAGATTTCAGTATTTGAGGACTAACAAATTATCATTAGATGGGTCTTAGGTGACAACGAGGATGTTTATAAAGCACAAGAAGCCTGAGTTCGTTCAATTAAAGATGTAATCACATATTTAGAAAACTCAACCAAAAAGTCGATTGGCTAGCAAAAATGAGGAGCTAATAAACCTAAAGGTACGTTTAAGTTGTAGCGTGATTTAGAAAGGAGATCCCTTCCAAATGCTTAGATTTTGTATTAAAAGATACTTGGAAGCTGAAACTATCTTCTAATAGATAATCATTTGTCACATGAAGTAAATAAATTTTGAAAGGTTTTAACAACTTTTTTGTAAATTTGGATTAGTATGGACTCTATTCAATTAAATTCAACAACTTTGAATAAAAACTTAGTATTTCAAAATTATATATAAATACTTTTTAAATATAAAAAATTATATAATTTTATTTTTAAACATTTTTAATTTAGTTTATATATATATATATATATAATTCTTGTAATATATTTCTTTTTTTTACCACTATGCAGTGAAACAATGCTACACCAATAGTAATGTATTGCCTTATTGTTCTTTACCATTTGCACTGGGAGTCTCTCCTTTGCTAGCTTGCCCTAGGTGATTTTATTAAAACAAGTTGTGTGACTACCTTAAGCTACTTTAAGTGTTTTGTACAATGTTAAATTTATGTAACTATTTAATAAGTTACATTGTTATAATGATAAAATTAATTTAAAAGTTACATAAAAGTTGTTACAATGATGTGATTTTAAATATTACTAGCATAGATCCAAATCCTAGTCTTTATCAAGCATCGGGAGGAATCTTTGGAGGTGCAAATATTTTCTTAAGTATTGTACTCAATTATTAGATTTGGTGTGATTCAGACCAAAAGACACATATTTTTATTTAAGGTCAACATATAATATTTGTATTATTAATATTTAATACTATTTATGGCCGACATATAATATTTTTATTTTGTTAGGAAAGAACATTACAACATCTACCCCATACATGGTTTTAAAATCAAGCATCGAGAGGGATCAAATCTTTGGAGGTGCAAACCTCTTCTTAAGTATTGCACTCAAAAGACACATCTTTTTATTTAAGGTCGACATATAATATTGTATTACTAATATTTATTACTATTTATGGCCGACATATATTATTTTTTATTTTGTTAGGAAAGAACATTACATCCCCCCATACATGGTTTTAAAACTATGTGCAAGGCCCTCCTAAAACCATGGGTTATTTAGGAGGCCTTGCACATAGTCTTGAAACCATTTACAACAACCTCCTAAACCATGTACGATAAAACCATGGGTTGTTTAGGAGGCCTTGCACATGGTTTTAAAACCATTTGCAAGGCCCTCCTAAGCCATGTACATCAAAACCATGGGTTGCTTAGGAGGCCTTGCACATGGTTTTAAAACCATGTGGACGACCAACATTTTTTTTAGGATAATTCAATTTTTTATTTTTTATTATTTTATTAAGTAGGAACATTACAACATCTCTCCCATATTGTGTTGTTTTTCTAACCGACATTTTTTTGGCCATAATTAAATTTTTTATTTTGTATTATTTTGTTAGGTAGGAACATTACAACATCTTCCCCAGGTTGTTTTTGTGCCAACATTTACTTTGGAGGGTAATTAAAATTTTTATTTTTTATGACCGACATTCACAAGAGGAATGTTACATAACGTTACAAGATCTCTTCTATACTAGGCTGTAGAATGATGCAACAAATATAAATTCATAACCATTCATTCATTTTGAATAATTATAGTATAATGATAACATTATTTAAAAAGTGTCACAATGATGTGATTTGATTTTAAATATTATAGATATAAACTGATCTATTATAGTGTTATATTTAAATTTATATTCAAATTGTAATTCATTTCGAAGGATTGTTCTCTATGACTTACTCATTTTTTTCATTAGATTTTTATATATTATATATATTAAAGTGTATATATGTGTGAATTAATGTTCATACAGAATCATTAAGGCAATAAATATGTATAGTTAGGTGTAGGTGCGAGGAATTTTTGAGGATTGGAGATTTAGAATTATTAGAGTTATTTTTTAGGACTTAATATTGGATATTTATAATTTTACTTAGAAATGTTATTAAGAATTATTAATAGAGATTTGTGATTAATATTTATTAATATTCATCATAAATTCCACTCATAATTAGTAATAAAATACACCACTACTTTATTTAAAAATAATTATTTCTATATAGATTATAAAAAAATTTTGGGGATTGGAGATTTAGAATTATTAGAGTTATTTTTTAGGACTTAATATTGGATATTTATAATTTTACTTAGAAATGTTATTAAGAATTATTAATAGAGATTTGTGATTAATATTTATTAATATTCATCATAAATTCCACTCATAATTAGTAATAAAATACACCAATACTTTATTTAAAAATAATTATTTCTATATAGATTATAAAAAGAGTTTATATATTTTACAATCATATATAGTATAAATTAAATAATTAGGATAAAAGCATTAAAGTGATGTCAACATGGCTATAATAAAATACTACAAATCTACATCATCTAGCACCACTAGCCTTATGACCATTGCCATCCCATATACTAGGTACCCATCGCTCCTATGACCATCACCAGTGTCACCTGCACTAGGCCTTTCATCACCCATAGGAGTGTTGACATCAAAATAACTCATAAAAATAGTGTCTATTGCATTGAACTACACTTAAAACTAAAATCTAGTTAGATAAAAAAAAATATGTTTAAAATTTATGAGCTACCCATATTTTTAAATTTTAACTAGATGGATAAGTCCCATGAGTCAAGTCAATGGGAAATTTTGTATATGGGATTTGAGTCTACATAGATGGCATCTAAGTCTATGCTATAGATCCTGGGATAATTGATGGGCCCTCATTAGGATTCCGAAGAAATGTTACATCTTGCTCATGTGCCCACATCACTACACATCGAAAACCTCCTATACTTAGAGCTTTGTGTGAGAATATTACACGTTAACACTCAAATTAATAAATAATGCTATACACATTGTTTCAAAAATTGATGTATAACATGTATTCAATTGAATTGATTCTAAAATTATACCTCATCAACTAAGCACTTAAGTTGAGTACTTTTGTTCATAGCAAGGATATGTGGACATTTAGTCTCCCCTATGGTCTCACGGCCAAATGTGAGAGGAGGAGCATCGACAACACCCTTTCCTATACCATATACTATTTGAACAAGAGAAATGAAGAAAGTTAGGATGAAACAATAAAAAACATGCAATTTATAGCAATTTGGATGGGGATTGTGGCCTCGACACTAATGCTCATAGTGAACTTCTGGCTTTGGCAAGCCTCCTTTTCTTTTCTCGTAACAAAAACATCCTTTCTTTACAAGTCATTAGTGATTCCAACATTATTGTGGATTGGGATGTCCAAAAAAGTGGTTTGTAGGTGGGCTTATTGCATTGGTGGAAACAACGCATAAGGATGCTCCAAGGGACATTTCATACTATCAGATCCCAACATGTTTTCAGAGAATATAATACCGTTGCAGACTCTCTGTCAACCAAAGGCATGTATTCTCTGGAAGGCATCATGTTTTTTGAAGAAATGAAGGATGGTTCTCTTGTATCTCAGGGATCTATCGTTTTACGATGTTTAGTTTCCTTTGATGATGGCTTATGACTGATTGGTATTGCGATGCATCTGTTTTTTCTTGTCACTCTGTTTGTTTCTCGAATTTTACTTAAGAATTTTTTGTATATAATAAGTGAAGTTCCCATGTATCTCTATTATATCTCATCTGAAAAGCAATAAGTTGTTTAGACATGCTAAAGTGAGATGAAAGCACATGATTGAAGGGATAACAAACATAACTAAACTTTGATCTCTATATAAAACCCTTGTATATTTTGATTCTAATAAATATAAACTATAGCCTTTTTCTTCGTGAAAAAAAAGTATTGAAGATACAAAAATTATTGTTTATGATTAATTATTATTTAATAAATGTAGACAATGGATAGGAGAATTACTTTTTATAATAAAGTATAATATAAATGGGACATCAAATCTTTTAAGTTATAAAAAAATTTAATATTAATTATTTCTTAATAGTTGTAGATAACTAAAGATCTAATTTTGTATTATTATTTAAGATAAATCTAAATTAATTGTAACCTCTTTCAATTTAAAACCCATAACTTATTATATGAATATGTAAAGATACAATAATGCATGGAAGAATTTTCTTTTAGTTAAATGTAGAGATTAAACTTTTTAAGGTATAATTTTTTTTATTATGCCTAGATTTTCTACAACCCAAGTGAGGGTTAAATGTGTCATGTGTGTAACATTGTGTTATTGTGTTACGTATGTAACAATGATGCAGCATCTTGGTTCCAAAAAACAAATATAAAAAAGCATAACTATAAAACTAAGGACATGTCGACCTTAAGTTTAAATTGGTTATATTGTAAAACACATTTATATAAATACATATAAAATTTCAATTTCATATTCTATTGAATTCAAACTTATTTTGGACTCCACTTATCTGGATATCTTAGTGAGCAATTTAGACTCCCTCTAATTGAATAGTTGAACAATTTCTACTTTGTTAAAGTTTAGTACTTTCAAATATGGATGTGTACAATTAGGTTAAAAATATATATCCATATTTAAAAATACTAACTTTTTGTTGGACACACCAAGCACAGAGAGAGGGGGGGTGAATCTGTGTGTGCAGTTTTTATTACTTTTTAACGTTAACAATCAACACCTTATTCAATAATATGCATTATCACATTATCATTATATCATCATCAACATTATTATCATCATCATAACATCATCATCACATAGAAACCATAGCAACACAATATAAAAAAAAAAAATTTACGTGGAAACCCAAGTCCTGGGGGGGTAACCACGAAAGCCTTTTAAAAATAGTTTTCCAAAAATAACTAGAAGAATGCAACAACCTCCTTATTACAAAGACTTCAATTTTCTAGCTTCAACTGGAAGGAGGCTATGACCACTTGATTTATAGGCTTCAACCTGAAGGAAGCTACCACTCCCTAGTTTTATGGCTTCAACCGGAAGCAGGCTACAACCTCCTTTCTTTGCCCCATCCTGCCACCCTGATAAGAGGATAGAAACTGTTGAACCACAACCGCACTGTTACTGCGTACCTGCTAATCAACACTTGTTCTACACTGCACAACCTGTGCCACACTGCTGAAGCTATACCACACTGCACAACTTGTACCACACTGCACAACATCTGCCACTACTAACCGCTACTCATCATCTGATCACTACTCATTAACCGATCATTGTCCACTGTATCACAATACTCATCAACCTGTACAATAAACCTGTACCGATCAACCGATCATTGTCCACTGTATCACAATACTCATCAACCTGTACAATCAACCTGTACCGATCAATTTGTTTCTCACATCAACCAACTCAATCAATTTGAGTCTTCACACCAAACTCAGTCCACCTTGGTCAAACCAACTGCTCATACAACTCAGACAATCTGATTCAAACCAACTACACATAAGGCAACATGTGCCAATACTACTCAACTGAATCAACTTGTACCAAGATGCATGTGTACCTATTCCAAATCTATCATATACTTGTGTTAATCTAATCAAGTGCTTTGACAGTCAACCAACCCTTCTTACTTGTCCTAGTTCATCAAGTAAGAGACTCATTTGAGAAACTAAGAGACTTCACAGACTGTCAACCAACTTTGTCCAACCACACTCAACTCAATGACACCACAACCAACCACAATCACAGTCAAGGAATACTTGACAGTTAAACATGATATACTTCAACCAAATAACCTTAACTACGAAGATAAATACTTAACCAACTATGTCAAACTCAATCAATATCATAAACTCTTATACACAAAAGAATTTTTTAGCCCACTCAAATCAAGTCAACAAATTAAACAAATATCAAGCAAATAGACACTTACAACAATGTCAAAGGTTGCCATTAACAATCAATAACAATCCAACTCCACTTAGGTCAAAGACACAATGATCAACACTTGTCAAACTAGTTTTCAAAAAAAACATTTAGGTTGATCAAATAAATAACTCACAAGATCTACTACTTACATGTCAACTTCTCATTCAATACTACACTTATACAACAATCAAGATAAACACCAAGATCTATGCCAACAACATTCAAGATAATCATCAAGATCTATATCAAAATCACGTCAAGATATATGCCAAATAACCATCACCATAGCCTCCATAACATATTGAATGACTTCAAAGATATATACTAATATATATCCTCACATACTAAGATCAAAGAGGAACTCTATCCATGAGAGACGTGTCATCACAAGATCAACCATGAAGCACAAACCATACCTTATTAAAGATCACAAGATGAAGACAAAATAGAAAAACCAAAAGAAACTCTATAACCTATCATCACATAGCCCTCGTAACAAGCTTTACAATGGGCCAAGAATTTTGTAATTCTGATTTTGTATGAGAAAGTTATGCCAGTTTTAGTGAAGATGCCCATAAATTTTTCTGTCACAAAATTTCGCACTGTTCTCCAAGGATTGAGAAATTCCTAAGAGAATAGATGATGAAAAAATGAAACGTTTGATATTTTATTTATATAGGTTGTGAAGAAAAATTATTACCTTGGGCTGACATGCAATTCAAAATTACAAATAATTAAATTCTCTTTTGTTTGGTCGGCTCACCCAAAAAGGCGGGGTACCGTAACTTCAAAAATTCATTTCTCTTCAACCGTAAGGAGTTAGAAGATGCTCCACACATCAACGGAAACGGATTGACGAGGAATATCTCCCTATGATGGGTTTATTTGAAAATTCTTGGCCTAACACCCCTAAATTCTTCAATATGTCCAGGACATCAAAAACCTCACACATGAGGGTGCCAAAGACCATACCACCAACTACAAGAGTTTCAAAGTATTTTTCAATGTATTCTTCAACATATCAAGGAACATATGTGGGCTTTACCTCCATCTACATCCCAATAGCCATATAACCACAAATAGGACCATACATCATCATGTCTCAAGATCTCAATATCATTAAAAACATATCCAATGGTTCCACTTTATATATTCATCACCATAAGAGTACCAACACCCCCAAAAAAAAGTGTGCAAAGACCTCACCACTAGTTTGTAACACCTTATGGGCTTCATATGCATGATCACAAGGCTGCTACATGTCAATGACCATATAGAGTCCAAAGAACATCAAACCACCATATATGTGGGTTCAAGACCTAAACTTGAGAGGACACCAAGCACCCAATAATAATGGGTTCCAACATACCACCATAAGTGTGGGTTACAAGACCTAAGTCTCCACATGTAAGATGATCAAGATCTAAGATTGTGCACTCAAGGACCCCACAAGAACTTAACAACTTCAAGACCATCCAATTCAAATAATGGAATTCACCCTTTACACATCAAGGAGTTTACACACATGAGCCACATTATCCATCCAATAACCAATCAAGATACCAAAACAAGTACAAGCATAGCAAGCAGCACAAATACTAGTAACCAATGATCAACCACAAGTAAGGAACTCAACAATGGATTCAAATGGGGAAAAGATACAACTTAGGGGAACTTGAGCAAGTCAATGGGTAACCAGGGCTTTTGTCATTGTTCTAAGGCCTCCAAGGGCTTCAAGCTTGGGCTTGGACAAGATCAAAAGGGCTCCTCTAATACAAACAACCACAAATTAAACACTAACCCTCAGGGGCTCCGCAAGGGGAACCAAGGACTCAAAAGTTGGCATCAATGACCAGATAGCGTTGGAATCAATGACAACTTAATCAACAATCTCCCCCATTTTCGTTGATGACAACACCATAACTCCTCTTCAGAACAAGCTCCCTTGTCAACAAAACTTTTCTCCCCCTTTGGCATCAATGGAAAAGGGACCATTCTTTGACCATATTGCTCCTCCTTAGTCCATGCTCCCCCTGTCATCAACTTCTCTTCCTCTTTGCATTAATGACAACAAGAACTTATTTTGGCACTACTTCTTCCCTTATCAATGAGCGTTGATGCTTCTTTGATGGACTTGTATTCTATCACACAGATACTGCTAAAACAAACTACTATATGATACTCAAATCTAATAACCGGGTACATATATCGTTTTACACATTCTTTGTACACTTCATATCACTAGTCAATAGTCTTCAAAATGGCATTGGGTTTTCCCCAAGATTTTCATCATTTATGTTTTGATCTACTAACTTTATTCTCCATACTTTGGTAGGATGATGGTTGTTCATGTCATTCAATTGAACTTGATTTCTTCTCCAAACTTTAACCTACCCTTGCATCCTGCAATGTTTTGTGAAATGACCATAACGATAGCAATTGTAACACTGAACCGAAAATGTTCTTTTATTCTTTCTAGAGTGATTCTGTCATGAGATCTGCAATGAATGGCTTTGTGATCATAGTTGTTACACTTGTTGCAGTGACCATGTAACCTTATAGGATATATCTGAGCAGTAACTTCTCTTGATTCTTGCTGATCATGGGATCTTCTGAGAATACATATATTATTGTTAGCCTTTTCTTCTATTACTATAGATATTTTACTTTCTTCAATGTTCTTCTCGATCTTTGAATTTGTCTTTAACTAAGTAGTTGTTTTGTCCATGTCTTCCTTCAGATAGAGGATCTTCAATTCTTACTATTGACAAATTCCTATATTTTCTTGGAGTTGTCTTGTTAGATATTCTTCTATCTTCTTGACTTCTTCTACCTGTTTGTTTAGAGAAAAGATATTGTCCTCCATCTTTCCTTTTGAATTCTAATCATCCTCATGGAATTTTTGCAGTTGATCTTTTAGTGCATGATTCTCCTTTTTGAGTTCTAAGAGGTCTTTTTCAAATTCATAGTTTGTCAGACACACTTTCCGTAACTCTGCCTTCAAGGATTTGATTTCAATTTCTTGTTTTCTTCTTAACTTCTCTTCCAATGTTTCTTTAGTCTTGTAGGAACTTATCTCACTATCTTTGTAGATGAACTATTTTTCTTTATCTTCTAGCAGTCTTATGAGCTTGACACTTTCTTCTGATTGCTTTTCAATTTCTGTGGCTGACTTCTCAAGTTTATCTTCCATAGATTTGGATATGGATTCTTCGACTCTGGTAGCTTCTTTGACCTAGAGTTTCAAATTAATTAGGGTCTGTGTGGCCTTCTCAAGCTCTTCTTGATTCCTATTCTCATCTTTGTCCTATTGCTCTTGCAATACCTTATTATGTTCACAAATATTTTTCACTTCCTGCGAAACATTCGTAATTTCATTGTCTATCATAATATCAACTAAACTCATATCACTTATCGGAGAGCACGAATTTTCATCATAATATGAAATATTACATTCAATTAATTCAGAATGGCTGTTATTTTCTATACCTGATAAACATATCTCATTAAAAGCATTACAAACAGAGCGTTCAGGGGACGTGCCTTCATACTTACCTGGATCTTGTATTGACCTGTCTTCTTCTTCTTGTTCTTCATTTAGCTACTTTATTTTGAACAACAATTCTTCAAATGAGTTGCACTTTCCTACTTTCTCCTTTTGGAGATATGTTAGATATTCAAGCATTAATTCCATAACATCTGCTTCCTCTTCTTTTTTGGAGTAGTATTGCTCTAATTTGATCCATAATTCCTTAGTTGAGATGCACTTCTCTATCTTCTTCTTTTGGATATCTGCTAGGCCTTCAAGGATGGCTTCCATAGCCATAGAATTATTTTTCTTTGCTTCTTTCTGAGTTGATGTTTTCACTTTATTTGGAGGTGTATATCCAATAACAACTGACTTCCATACACCAATTTCCTCAAGATAAGTGTGCATTCTCATTTTCCAGATCAAGTAATAATTTGACTTACATGACAATGGTACTCCATTCATCGAGAACCCCATGGTGTGACAAAGATCTCCTTCAAACTGATAAGGCTTTCTATGAAGGACCCGCTTTGATATCAATTGTTGGACACACCAGGCACACAGAGAGGGGGGGTGAATCTGTGTGTGTAGTTTTTATTACTTTTTAATTTTAACAATAAACAGCCTATTCAATAATATGCATGATCACACTATCATTATATCATCATCATCATAACATCATCATCACATAGAAAGCATAGAAACACAGTACAAAATATTTTTTACGTGGAAACCCAAGTCCTGAGGGGAAAACCACAAAAGTCTTTTAAAAATAGTTTTCCAGAAATAACTGGAAGGAGGCAACAACCCCCTTATTACAAAGACTTCAATTTTCCAGCTTCAACTAGAAGGAGGCTACGACCACCTGATTTACAGACTTCAACCTGAAGGAATCTACCACTCCCTAGTTTTTCAACTTCAACCAGAAGGAGGCTGCGACCTCCTTTCCTTGCCCCACCCTGCCACCCTGATAAGAAGATAGAAACTGTTGAACCACAATCGCATTGATCCTGCGGACCTGCTAATCAACACTTGTGCTACACTACACAATCTGTACCACACTACACAACCTGTACCACACTACACAACCTCTGCCACTACTAACCGTTGCTCATCATTTGATCACTACTCATCAACCGTTCACTGACCACTGTATCACAATACTCATCAACATGTACAATCAACCTGTACCAATCAATTTGTTTCTCACATCAACCAATTCAATCAATCTAAGTCTGCACACCAAACTCAGTCCACCTGGGTCAAACCAACCACTCATACAACTCAGCCAATCTGATTGAAACCAACTGCACATAAGGCAACCTGTGCCAATACTACTCAATTAAACCAACCTGTACCAAGATGCTTGTGTATCTATTCCAAATCAATCATATACTTGTGTTAATCTAATCAAGTGCTTTGACAGTCAACCAACCCTTCTTACTTGTCCTAGTTCATCAAGTAAGAGACTCATTTGAGAAACCAAGAGACTTCATAGACTGTCAACCAAACTTTGTTCAAACACACTCAACTCAATAACACCACAACCAACCTCAATCACAGTCAAGGAATACTTGATAGTTAAACATGATATACTTCAACCAAATAGCCTTAACTAAGAAGATAAAAGATTTAACCAACTATGTCAAACTCAATCACTATCATAAACTCTTATACACAAAAGGATTTTTTAGCCCACTCAAATCAAGTCAACAAAACAAACAAATATCAAGCAAATAGACACTTATAACACTATCAAAGGTTGTCATTAACAATCAGTAACAATCCAACTCCACTTAGGTCAAAGACACAATGATCAACACTTGTCAAACTAGTTTTCAAAGAAAACATTTAGGTTGATCAAATAAATAACTCACAAGATCTACTACTTACATGTCAACTTCTCATTCAATACTACACTTATACAACAGTCAAGATAAACACCAAGATCTATGCCAACAACATTTAAGATAATCATCAAGATCTATATCAAGATCACATCAAGATATATGCCAAGTTAACCATCACCATAGTCTCCATAACATATTGAATGACTTCAAAGATATATACCAATATATAGCCTCACATACTAAGATCAAAGAGGAACTCTATCCATGAAAGACATGTCTCATCACAAGATAAACCATGAAGCATGAACCATACCTTATTGAAGATCACAAGATGAAGAAAAAATAGAAAACCCAAAAGAAACTCTATATCATGTCATCACATAGCCCTCGTAACAAGCTTTTTGACGAGCCAAGAATTTTGAAATTTTGATTATGAATGACAAAGTTATGCTAGTTTTAGTGAAGATGCCCAAAAAAAATTATGTCACAAAATTTTGCACTGTTCTCCAAGGATTGCGAAATTCCTAAGAGAATTGATGATGAAAAAATGAAATGTTTGATATTCTATTTATATAGGTTGTGAAGAAAAATTATTACCTTGGGCCGACATGCAATTCAAAATTACAAATAATTAAATTCTCTTTTGTTTGGTTAGCTCACCCAAAAAGGTGGGGTACCCCAACTTCAAAAATTCATATCTCTTCAACCGTAAGGAGTTAGAAGATGCTCCACACATCGATGGAAATGGATTGACGATGACTATCTCCCTATGATGGGTTTATTCGCAAATTCTTAGTCTAACACCCTTAAATTCTTCAATATGTCCAGGACATCAAAGACCCCACACATGAGGGTGCCAAAGACCATACCACCAACTACAAGAGTTTCAAAGTATTTTTCAATGTATTCTTCAACATATCAAGGAACATATGTGGGCTCTACCTCCATCTACATCCCAATAGCCATATAACCACAAATAGGACCATACATCATCATGTCTCAAGATCTCAATATCATTAAGAACATATCTAGTGGTTCCTCTGTATATATCCATCACCATAAGAGTACCAACACCCCCAAAAAAAGGTGTACAAAGACCTCACCACTAGTTTGCAGCACCTTATGGGCTTCATATGCATGATCACAAGGCTTTTGTCATTGAGCAAGTCAAAGGGTAACCAATGGGTAACCAAGGATTTTGTCATTGTTCCAAGGCCTTCAAGGGCTTCAAGCTTGGGATTGGACAAGATCAAAAGGACTCCTCTAACACAAACAACCACAAATTAAACACTAACCGTTAGGGGCTCCGCAAGGGGAACCAAGGACTCAATAGTTGGCATCAATGACAACTTAATCAACACTTTTAAGAATAGCATCCATGAAATCTAAAATCTAATTTGCTAGCTAAGAGATCTAAATAAGTAGAAACTAACATTTTTGAGGTGCGAATTCATTAGAATTTGAAATTGAAATTCGATATGTATTTATATAAATAAGTTAATTTAATATTGAAATTCAATTTGAAATAATATATATATAGATATAGATATAAACTTAAAATTATATGTATTTATGGAAATACATATTCATACTTAAAAATACATGACGAGTGTCGAAAGATAGATAATAATAATTAACTATTCTAAGTTTTATATTAAAAAATAAAATATTACAATATCTAATTGAATCTATGGTTTTATCTTAGCTCTAATCTTTTTAGAACATAAGATACAACCATTAAAATTTAATAACTTGCTTGATATAAGCATATTGATTTACATAACAAATGAAATACATAGATTTAATATATGTGAATTTTTAATTTAAATAGAAAATTTTATGTTCACTTAGTGCTTGCCCAACCCACAATGTTATAGGAAAAATAATGAGTACTCATATTTAATATTTGTTTAACAGAATTATTATGTTTTAAGTGATAATTGATAGTGATATTAACGCTAGCTCATTCGGTTAAGGTGTGGATCTCATCAACAGGGTGACTGAAAATTCAATTCTCTTTAGGAATGAGCTAGTGGAAGGACACACCCAAAATCCAACCAGATGAGAGTTGGTGGGGCACAGGCTGTGTGCTATCTCTAAGTGATTTTGAAGACTTAGATGCCCTTGGGTCATGGTTTCTTGAACAAAAGTTCAATCCTGCAAGTCCAGGAGATTCTAGCAAACAAACAAGAAAGATAGTAATATTAAACATCCAAACATGTTATAATAACACTCCACTTCCAAGATTTTCTAACCCACCACAATATGAAATAAAATAAGTTTCCACAATAGTTTCAAATATTATTGAAATTTCTAATTTGAAATATATATGTGTGTAACAAATACATATATTAGTTATTGCATCTTTTAAATAAACATAAATATTGCATACAAATTAAAATTCTAACACATTCTATATCTCAACAAAATCATAAAAATTAAAATGTTATATATCCATAACCTTAACCTAATTTTGCATATTTTAATTATACATATCCATCTTTGCCTTATGATCTAATATGCCTTTAATTTGAAATCTATGCTGTGAGAAACGCAAGATGATCTAATAGTATTGTTAAAAAGCATTGATTTCAATGATATTACTTTTTGTATGATATTATTGAGTTCATAGTCAAAACCCTAATATGGACCACCATTGTTAAATAGTCTAAGCTCTAAGACTTACATTGAAGGACATCTATGATCTATTGATCTGTCTTTATATGAAGATTTGCGTTATGATCTTACACAAATCCGTGAATTGGGAAATACAGTATCATCTAAAGGTATTGTTAAGATGTATTGATTTCAGTGGCATTATATTTTGTATAATACCATTAAGTTAAATAGTCAAAACCCTAATTTGATTCAATTTTTGCAATTAGCGAAGTAGATAGAAACACCACAATTAAATAGTCTAAAACCTAATTTGTTTCAAATTCCATAATTACTTGATTAGATATAATCACCACCATCAAATAGTCAAAAACCTAATCTGATTGAGATACATTGAGGGGCATCTATGATTAATTAATCTATCTTTAGATGAAGATTTTCATTGTGATCTAATGATTAAAGAAATTTTGGGGTCTAAAATGTGCTTCATAAGAAAAAGAGCCAACCAAAATCGGACTCATAAAAAAATAAGCCAATTAATAGAATTTCAATAAAAGAGTCAACCATAATGGTTGACTTGTTATATTTGTCATAAAAAACTATTTTTCTTTTTCATATTTTCAACCTATCTCCCAGTCTTTTTACTCAAATTTCAAGCGAGAGAACTCCTTGGATACATAATTCAATTCTACATCCAACGAGTGCCCACACTGCATACTTTTGATGGACCCCACCCCACGAAAAACAAGATATACATTTATTTGTATTTCTCATTTTTTATGGGGCTTGGTCCATCAAAAATATGTAGTGCAGGTACTCTTTGGATTAGAATTGAATTCCACATCCAACAAGAGCTCTTGTTCGAAATTCGAGTGAAACCACAATGAGATATGTTGAAAATACGAAGAAAAGAGTGTTTTTCTCTCCTCTTCCAAATTCACAAATATTATTTTATTATGTTAACTATTATTTTATTATTTTCCTTAGGAGACCCATTTTAAACCCCAAATTTCCTCTAATGGCAAATTTGTGCATTGGGAAATGCAATATGATCTAATAGTATTGTTAAGATGCATTGATTTTGGTGATATTACATTTTGTATGATATCATTCAAGGAAATAGTCGATACCCTAACTTGATTCAGTTATTGCAAATTAAATAAAACCACCATAGTTAAATAGTTAAAACCTTAATCTAATTCAGTTATCATAGTTAGTCGAGCAAATAAATACCGCAATTAAATAGTCAAAACCCTAATATGGTTGAGTTACCACAGTTAGTCAAGTAGACAGAATCACCATAATTAAATAGTTGAAACCCTAGTACGATTAAGTCCTACTTTAACTATATATAATGGAATCCAATACTATAATATGGTAATTCAATAGTCAAAGTTTATACATGAAATATTTTCCTTTATGTAATTAATTGTGGTTGGGTTTTTATGTAATTAATTGTGGTTGGGTGTCTTCTCCCTGTACAAATTCAAAAAGAATCTAAATGTAGATAGAATATCACCACCATTAAATAATTGAGACCCTAATGTGATTCAATTACACTAAGTAACATATATGATTTATTAATCTATGTCTTGAGATAAATATTTTAATTATGATCTAACATCCATATAATTTGAAATCATTGCAATGCGAAACACAATATGATTTAATAGCATTGTTAAAATGCTAATTATTGATCTATGTCTTGAGATAAGTATTTTAATTATGATCTAACATCCATATAATTTGAAATCGTTGCAATGTGAAACACAATATGATCTAATAGCATTGTTAAAATGCATTGATTTTAGAGATATTACATTTTGTATGATATCATTAATTTAAACACTTCAAACCAGTCTCATTGAGATTGATGTATCTCTACTATAGATGTAATTCATCATTAAATTTCATTGCATTATTTCACACATATTATCACTAAACATAATTACTTTATTACAGTTCACTATTTTGATCATATATATATATATATATATATATATATATATATATATATATATAATTTTCTAGAAGAAATGATATCAATATGGTCAGTTATGTTTCATGCAACATTATTTTGGTGTGGCCATTGCGATTGGAACCAATATAGATCCATATTAACTCTAACTTTATCAAGCACCAAGAGGGATCAAATCCCTTAAGGTGCAAACCTTTCGTTAAGTTTAGGACCAGCGTAGATCCAAATCCTAGGCTCTATAAAGCGCCGAGAGGGATCAAATCTCTCGAGGAGCAAACATCTTCTTAGGTATCCTTTGATTTGATTCAAACCAAAAGACACATCTTTTTATTTAAGGTCCACATATAATATTTCTATTATTTATGGCCGACATATAATATTTTTTATTATTTTTTATTTTGTTAGGAACGAACATTACAAAATTTCCCCATACATGGTTTTAAAACCATATTCAAGGCCCTCCTACAACCATGGGTTGTTTAGAAGGCCTCGCACATGGTCTTAAAACCATTTGCAAGGCCCTCCTAAACCATGTACAATAAAACCATGGGTTGTTTAGGAGGCCTTGCACATGGTTTGCTCTCATAAACCATGTACAATAAAACCATGGGTTGTTTAAAAGGCCTTGCACATGGTTTTAAAACCATGTGCAAGGCCAACATTTTTTTACGGATAATTCAATTTTTTATTTTTTATTATTTTGTTCAGTGGGAACATTACAACATCTCCCTCATATTGTGTTTTTTTCCTGACCCACATTTTTTTTTACGGATAATTGAATTTTTACTTTTTTATTGTTTTGTTAGGTAGAAAGATTACAACATCTTCCCCATATTAGGTTTTTTTTCTCACAAACATTTATTTTGGCCTATAATTAAAAAAAATATTTTTTATTAATAAAAATAACGTTACGTAACGTTACATAACGTTACGTAACGTTACATAACGTTACGTAACATTACAAGATCTTCCCCATACTAGGTTGTAGAGCGCCTCTCGGCGCAATAAGCTAAAAAGGGTTTGCACCTCAAAATACTTGATCCCTCTCAATGCTTGATAAACCTAGAATTAAGATAGATCTATGTTGATTTAAAATAAATCTAGACTAATAGTAATCTCATTGTTCTCCACTAAATTTAAGCCACAACTTATCCAAATAAAAACATTTAAATCTACAATATTTTAATATTAAAATATTCATATTATAACAATATCTAACTATACTAAAATGCCAAAAACACTTTCCACGTATCATCTAACATTTCGACCATATTTTAATATAAAAACGTTTTTGAAGACCACCAACCATCACGGCAAAAAATATTTTACATACAGCCAAGTAATAAATGCTGGACTGCTGCACTGTGGGTCATTGGATCTCAACCTGTTTGAAATCCAATGGCCCACAATGCAGCTGCCACAACATTTATTATTCTGCTGCATGTTGAATATTGTTCTCCAACCATCACCTTACCTAAAAAGATCAAGACAATCAATCATCACCTAATGAAAATATGATGATCCATAAATTGCATCACCTAATGAAAATACGATGATCCATAAAGTGAATGATACCTAGTAATAAGATTAACACAATCAACATAAGTAATGGAAAAATGATGATGCATAAAGTGAGTGATACTTAATAAAATCAATACAAGCAACCATCACAAGATGATGCATAAAAGTGAATATCCTATTTTCCCTTTTTCAATCACATTATTTCCATTTCTCGGGAATTCCTATTTTATTTGAATAATCCAAAAGCAAATCCAATTGATTTTTTTCCTCGTAATCTATGTTAAAATGTTAATCCTATGTATATAAGAAAACACGAAATTGGGCTATTTTCAATTTCTGCTTGATTCTCATCATGTATAATAATGGTTTAAAAGTCCAACTAGATTTATTTGTCATAGTGTACGCTAAAACTAGAACTTTAAGTAAGAAGAATTTTTAGGAAGAAGTTGAGTTATTTTCAATTTTAATGGATTATCTTTATTTAAATAATTGAAAAAAAAGTCCAACTAGTTTGTCATAGTCTTAAAAGTAGTTTAAATACACGAGCATACTAAAAGTATCATTAAGAAAAACAAACTAATAAATAGAAGTAAATAAATTTAAATAACATATAAATCCTTTAAAACTAAATGTATTTAAATGTAAACATAGAGGACCACCTATAAAACACCTTAGTCCTTGACATCTTCAACTTAGTTTCCCTAGTGGTGCCCACATAGCTTTGCACCCTAAACTTGAGTGCTTATTGCCAATCATGATCAAAGGGAAGCACCCTTTACATGGTCCAATGGTGGCCTCTATCTTTGTTGACGAACAAATTCGAGGACTATAAAGTAGCACCCTTGGCAACCTCTCATCACAAATGAAAAACAAAAACAAAATGTGGGGTTTATAGCAACTCCTCATAACCTCTACACCAATTGGTAAAAACAACACTACATACCCTTGCCCTTGCCTGCCAAATTCCAACACTCTTAACATTGTGAACATACTTACAACCAAAAATGTCAAACATTGCCCAAATAATGACAACCAAGGCCAAGGCCATATGGCATATCAATTACTTCTATAACAAAATGTTTGCATGTTTAAATCCTTAAAAATAAATGTGTTTAATGTAAACATATAAGATCACGTATAAAGTGTTAGTTTTTCATCATTAAGCTAGCATAACATTAGGATCTTTAACTGAGAGAATAACAAGTACAGCAATCAAACACAAGAGACGATGAACGCAGTGTTTATCCTCGGGGAAACCATAAATGGTGAAACCCCGCAACTTCCTCAGAGATAGAGATAGAATCAGCACCAAAAGTAGAACCCAAAACAGTAAGTGATCTCCTAACAGCAATAACCTTCGTCTTATCTAGCCCCAGTGTCTTTTCCTTCCTCAACTATGCGCTACACTTGAGTGTGTATGAGATGTGTGCTAAATAGAGAGTCCAACTCTCTATTTATACTAATCCCGACATGACTAAAACCCTACTAGGGCCGACCTCACTAGGAGAGTCTAATAACCCTAGTGCCCCGAAACTCCAGGGACTTTAATCCTTAGACAATAGGAGGGTTACCCACAATGACTTGACATGACTTGTTTACATTATAGATCTTCCCGATAGAAACATCGGGGCATGACATGACTCAAGTACATCCCGAAATAAACATCGGGTTACAATATATATAAGAAATACATTCCGAAGTTACATATACATCAACATAAAGCACATTAGTCCTTAACATCTCCAACTTAGTTTCCCAAATGGTGCTCAGCTACCTTTGCACCCAAAACTTGAGTGCCTAAACTTGAGTGCCTAATGCCAATCAGGATCAAAGGGCAATGCCTTGAGTGGCCTCTATATTTGTTTGTTAACGAACAAATTTGAGGAGTTATAGAGTAGCACTTTTGGCAACCTCTCGTCACTATTGAGAAATAAAACATGAGTTTAGAGCAACTCCTCATATAACATTTGGTAAAAACAACACTACATGCCTTTACCCTTGCATGCCGAATTCCAACACTCTTAATATTCTTAGCATTGTGAACATACCTACAACCAAAAATGTCAAGCATTACCCAAATAATGTCAACCAAGGCCAAGGCCATATGGCATATCAATTACTTCTATAACAAAGTGTTCGCACATTAGTGTCTGCACATTTGTTTATATATGTAATTATTTCATTTAGATTTATTTATTAAATTTTGTTTATATATGTAATTATTTTGTTTAAATTTATTTATTAAATTATTTACTTTTAATAGTTGCCTAGCATGATTATAGTCATGATTCTCCTCAAAATTCTCCCCAAAACTTCAACACAATATTAAGTGAACATGATTCTATCGACTATGGTTCTACCCTAGTTTTCCTCAAAACTTTAACATTACAAAATTGTAGCAACTGTGTGAGGCATCTTCACACGCTCACTCAAGTTGCCCAATAATTAAATAATAAAATGTACTTTTATTGTGGCTTAACACAAGTTGGCCCCAATCAAAAGTCACCCAGCAACTGTATAAATAGAAGGTGTCTCACCTCATTTGAACACACAACAAGAAGTAAATTCGATCTAGCTAAGGAAGTTCACTACTGCAATTAGGAGACTGATCTTTTCGGGGTTCTCCACTTTGGAGAAGTTTCTTCTCATCTTTCTTGGGGTTTGTGCTAATACTATCTGAATGTATTTCTATCTATGAACGATTTATCTTTGTTGGAAGGTGCGAATTCGAGGAAACAATGTCTTTGTCGATGGTTGGGAGATGATTGTTTATTATCATGGTTAAACGAGGACGAGAGTTACTCAATCGATTTCTGATGAGACAGAGGGAGTCAATCCTTGAGATGAGGATATTGGACTACTCCATCACTTATTGATGACGGTTGAAGAATCATTGATATACCTAGTTGTCACCAAGATGGATCCTTACTTCCTACCTATGGACAACTCTATAAACGAGCAAAATGCTCAAGATGCAGAGGGAGTAGAACACTCCAGCACAAAGGGAGGACTCCCAAACACCCTGAGATGGGGTGGGGAAACTAGTCTTTTGATACTCTCCCAGATCAAGTACATGAATTAAGAGATATGATTTGTTATTATTTTTCATATCTAGGATAGGACAGGATAGAAATGCATGCCCTGATATATTTGATGCCTCTGCTAGTTGACATGTGTGCAGGTTCTTAGAAGATCCTATGAGTTACACTAGTATCTGGATGATATGGGATGGGACTATATTTTACTCCCTGACACTATGATGGAGTGGGAGATTGGTTCCATGATTGCATCCCTCGTTGAGAGGAAAGGATGAGTTATGTTTGAACTCTTTGTCCTCTGTGAACAGTGACGATGATTTTGTGTGAGCACCTGAGTTCTAGGTGAAAGCTTATGGACAAGTGATTTTATGTGAACACAGATGGTGATTCTGTGTGAACACTTGAGTTATAGGTGAACACTTGTGGGAGACAATTTTATGTGGGCACTTGCGAGCCATGACAATGACTCGATGTGACCTCTTGAGTTCTGAGTGGACACTCGTGGACAATGACAGTGATTCTAGGTGAACTCTTGAGTCCTGTGTACACACCTATGGATAGTTACGGTGATTATGTGTGAAATCTTGAGTCCTTTGTGTGTGGACATTTGTGGACACCTATGGATGGTGACAATGATTATGTGTGAACTCCTAAGTCCTTGGTGAACACTTGTGGATGGTGATTCTATATGAACACCTGAGTGGACTACGTCATGTGTGGTCTGAGTAGAGTCGTTACATATGGACTCCTCAATGTACTAAGTCAAGTCGTTACATATGGACTCCTCGACGAATTGAGTTGAGTCATTACATATGGACTCCCTAATGGATTGGGTCGAGTCATTACATATGGACACCTCGATGTATGGAGTGGAGTCGTTACATAGGGACTCCTCAATGGATGGAGACTTGTCACTGGGTTGGTGCCCAACAACCCTTGTAGATAGGAGAATTATGGGTTGTGGCCTATATAGACACAATGAAAGTCTCACATAAAGTTATAGTCTTTGTGAGCCCTCAAAAGATTGTAGTCCTTGTGGATGTTATGAGGTGTTAACCCATGTGATCATCATGAGGTTGTAGCCCATGATGTGGCGTAGACTCAATAGTGGTGATAGACCTAGTGAGCTCTATGGGTTGTGTTGATGCACGTCTGACTTCCCAATGTACTAGGAAGAGTTATGGAGTTAGTTCATGTTCTCCAATGAACCGAATTGAGCTGACGCACAAAGATTTATAGACACTTCTCGACGAACTGAGATTGTGTTGAAAGCCCTTTCTTATGATATAGATATGTTTGAGATAGTTGTGATGTATTGCTAATATCCAGATGTGTTATAGTTGATAATACTGATGATGCCTCCTTGGCTAAGAGGGGGTGTTGTTGTAGTAGCTGCGTGAGGCATCCTCATACCCTCACTCAAGTCGACCCAAGAATTAAATAATAAAATGTAATTTTACTATGGCTTAACACAAGTCAGCCCCAGTAAATAGGTTAAGTTAGCCCCAGACAGAAGTCACCCGGAAACTGTATAAATAGAAGGCATCTCGCCTCATTTGAACACACAGCAACAAGTAAGTTCTCTCTAGCTAAGGAAGTTTGCTACTGCAGCTAGGAAACTGATCTTTCTGGGGTTCTCCACTTTGGAGCAGTTTCTTCTTATCTTTCTTGGGGTTCGTGCTACTACTATCTGGATGTACTGCTATCTATGAACGATTTATCTCTATTGGAAGGTACGAGCTCAAGGGAGACAATATCTTTGTCTATGGTTGGGAGATGATTGCTTATCATCGTGGCTAAACAAGCTCCACAAATTGTTTCTTGTGCTTTATCATTCTTTTAGTGATCTTGGTTACACTGCTATCAAATTCTTAACATGTATATAAACTTTAATATTATATAAAAGTATTGACAAACATTTCCATAATCAACATATGATATATTATTTTTGGAATTATTTGCATAGTGTAAGTCCTTAATTTATGACCCATATTTCATGAATATAGTCGCAACTAACAAATTCCTCATGATAATGATCAAATATAATATCAAGCTATCTACAACAATTTTGATAAAAACCATAATGAATATAATTGTGTAGACATTGGAGGCAAAATCAGGTGACCAACCATAATCAATCGAAGTCGTACCACATTAACCTTCAATGCCCCCCAAATTACTTATTATTGAGGGGTGCGTATAGGAGAATAGGATTTTTTTTTTAAATAAAAAATTGAATTTTAATGTTAAGAAAAGGTATTACTCTCATCAGTGTCTCCTAAGAAAACAGAGACAAAACAACACAAACAATTATAATTACATGCATATCTTTGTGAAATAAAAATTACAATATGTTTGGTGAAATAAAAAATACAATAAAAGGCTTTAAAGAAGAAAACAGTTGACTCCAATGAAATAGGTAATTAGGCAATTATCGCAAGCAGGCGACTAAATTTTAATCTATTCTAACAATTATCCCAAGCGACTAGTTTTTAATGTATTTTGCAATTATCCCAAGTTCCCAACCACGTGACTAATTTTTCGTCTATTCGAATAGATTTTCTGAGTTCGTGGAACTGGGCATTTATGATTGTGACAATATCATGCTATAAGAACAATCTTGACGAATTGCAAAAATAGGATACAAATTAACCTTCATGGAGATGACGAATTACAAAAAATAGGATACAAATTAACCTTCATGGAGGTCACTTTCCAGACAATGGAAAAAGTCGAAGAAATGAACATGTTCAGAATTTGCTTGAATTGGAATCCTTAAATATCAATGGGTTGTGCTCGGCTACAAATTAACCTTCATGGAGGTCACTTTCCAGACAATGGAAAAAGTCTAAGAAATTAACATGTTCAGAATTTGCTTGAATTGGAATCCTTAAATATCAATGGGTTGAGCTAGTTTTTATGGGTTGTGCTAGTAGCCTAGTTTTCACTAAAGAGATGTAAATTTAAATAATTGGATAAATTCATTTTAAATCCAGATCTATGAAGCATTGAGGGGTCAGGAAATCAAATAATTATTTGAGGTGTAATTTTTTTCCCTGTTAAAAAAAATCTACAACTCTAGAAATTTGTCCCTTTCCATACTTAAGGGATCAGAGTTTAAAGTGAATCTATACTGGTTTATAATTTATTTAGTTTTTTTTAATTTAAAATTGAGTTGATATGTTACCAATAGCTGCTTTTTTTTTTTTAAGTTGACATATGTTACCAAATAGCTTTATTTTATTTGGTTTTGTCATGTAGAGTACCTTGCTACTCTCCGTGTAATGAAATAGACAACGATGACTCGGTATTGCTTTAAAAAGATATGTTCGCCTCGCAAAAAGTCAGGGTGCATGTAATGTTTTAGGACCCTCTTTGTACTTTGTTGGGAAATCAATCTATACAAGGGATGGCCGCGAGTTCATGCAGAACGGACCAAAAGTGGGGACCTGCTAAGAAAGGTCCAGTAATAGCTCGAGGAGCTCCTCAAAAAGGGATTTTGCACATGCCTCCATAATATAACATGCGTGTAACCAAGAACAAGCATGAAGGTTTTCTTAAAAAAACGTTAGGCATTACGAAGACTTGGTTATGGGGCAGGGAAAGGTTGTCTAGTTGGACATTGTCAACACTGGAAAAAAAAACATTTTATACAATAAATTAGATAATTGAAATTTGTAAATTGAAGCATAAGTGTAATGTAATGAGAAGCATAAGTGTAATGGAAAGAAAAGACAAATAGATAACAAGAATGATAGACTAAGTCACAATGATCAAAGTTTCAAACCATAATGAATACTGAAGCGGATCTACAGACTCATATTGCGGAACAAATTTGAAAAATGTCTTGGTGGTTGCCTCAATCAAAACGATGCTCAAATTTAAAAATTAATTGAATGAAAGAAAATGGCATGGATATGGGTTAGCCACAAACCTTTCAAATAATTGCTAGCAATGTTTGAAGGTATGCCAACTAGAAAAAACCCTCACAATATTGATTGCAACAGTTATAGGTATATATAAAAACGCTTGAACAAATTGGAAAGTTTGATTTTGGGCCACTGTTAGCAAACCCTCACCTAAGAAAGATTAAAAATGTAGACAATATCCAAAGCAAGATGTACCTAAACAGGTTCAAGTCTGTACCAATTGCAATATGCAACACTCATATAGAGGTCAACGATGTTAAATACCAAAAATGGAAGAGCTGCCATAGATAGACGATACTGAGAGTATCCTTTGGCCACCAACCGAGCCTTGTACTTGGCTGTGGTTCCATCAGAGGCTATCTTGGTCTCGTAGACCCATTTGCGCTGAACAAGTTTCCTCCTTGGAGATGAGGAGATAAGTTCCCAAGTTTTATTGTCATGTAGCGAGTCAAATTCCTCATCCATAGCTGCCTACCATCTAGGATCATGGCAAGCTTCCTTGAATGTTTGAGGATCTGACCCTAACATCATGAAGCACCTCTCAGGGAGAAGTGGATCTGTGTGGGACAGTGCAACATTCTCTTTCTGATACTAGGACCTCATTTTTCTATTATCAGTTGGATCCCCAACACCATCCCCAACTACTTTAATGAGCTGCTGAGCCCATTTAAGCTACTGAGATGAGGTGGATGTTGGATCTAAATCTAGATCTCTTTGAGGTGTAAACTCAATATCTGAATCATGCTGGTCTTTCTCTTATTCTGAATCTGAATCTGAAATGTTAGGCAATAAATTTGTATCTGCAATAGGAAGTAAAGGAGTTTTGATACCTTTATCTGCTTCGAATAGAAGTTGTGGTTGTATTGGATCCGAGTATGGCATGAAATGAGAGAAAGCATATGCCTTGGAGGCATGATCTGCAATTCCTTTCGATATAGTCTTCCCAGTTGAGATTTCAGTGATCTCTATTGAGTCAAGGCCAAATACCACTTGCTTTGGTGTGCCAGAGTGAGTCACCTGATATACAGACAACAAATTTGTTGCAAGAGAGGGCACATAGAGAACATTCTTGAACTCACCATGTTGGATTTTAATGGAACCTCTTTCTGCTGCTGGGATCTGAGAGTCATCACCCATATGAATAATAGGACCTCCTGTGAGGTTGAGAATGGTGAAGGAATCCTTGGAGGCAACCATGTGGTTGGATGCTCCAGAATCAATCAAGTAAGCTTTCGACCGAGAGATGCCAACTTTCAAGGCATGGCACCTCTCATGATCTTCTGTCGGTTGTCCATCATCAGATCTCTTTGCTCTTTGTGGAAGAGCAATATGGTTCTTTTTAAGGAGGGCGGACATCTGGCCGATCTGCTTCTTCATGCACTGGTTTTCAGGATGAAAACCCCTCATACAATAAGGATACTTTTGTCTTTTCAAACATTTTCTTTCTCTTGGAGCCTGAAGCTCCTTCGGAAGACTTCTGACTCTCTTTTGGTTTCGAATCAGATGCTTTAGTCTCCTTCCCCTTGTGCTTCCCTTTAGCTTGTGTATTGGTAGAGTCCGACATCAGAAGAGCTTGGTTCTTGGAAGTTTGGAGGACTCCCATTTGGACCAACTTGTCTTGCTCCTGTATTAAAGACTCGGTAAAGCCATCAAGTGAAGGCATCTTCCAATTGAGAATGGAAGCTCTTCCGGAATGGAAGGTACAGACAAAGACAGAATACTCGAAACCAAGTTTGTTGAGCACCGAGAGCACAAGCTGCTCATCCTTCCTCTTTACTCCACACTGCTTCAATGTAGTGCAAGAGGCTTGAATTTTGTAAAAAACTGTTGGATAGTCTCAAAACTGCTGGGTTGTAAGGCTATCAGCTCGTTCTCCAAAATGTATCCCCAAAGCTCATCTTGCTTTCCAGACAAGAATTCGAGCTTCTCCCAAGCTTCTTTGGGAGTCTTCAATCCCTCAAGACGAAAGAGGAGATCCCTAGAGATGTGAGCACAAAGGAAGCCAAATGCTTCATCCAACCGGTTCAAGAACTTGTTTTTCTCAACAAGATGATGAGGTTCAGTCTCTCTGCCCATTGTCATCCTGTAAAGGCCAAGCTTGCGCAAGAAGACCTGCATATCTGCCCTCCAATCAACATAGTTGAAGGGTATTAGGATCCGGGGTAAGAAAGATTGAGAATCCATCAATTCTCCTTATGATCAGTCAATTTTTTCCATCAAGCTAGGTAGCACATGTACAAAAACACTGCAAACAAAAAAACAATTCACACTTTGTCAAAATCAAGCCTTCCATCTCAACATGTACATGTTCTCAGGGTCTGTCACACCCGCAGAGACTTCTCTAAACGAATCCAGAGTTAGCACACTTTGCGGGAATTATGTGGAAACCCAGCTGCTTCTGGTGTATAATGGAGATTGGACAGACTTGAGGCTTGCATGAGGAGGCTCTGATACCATGTTTGAATTATTGTGCCATTGATCTTTAGGCAATGAATGCAATTAGATTGTATTATTATGTAGTGTAAAAGAATGAATAATACACACTGAACAAGACAAATTTCATAGGAAACAGATAAGTATTGCTCAGTGTAATTACAGTATAAACTTCATCAATCCCAGCCGTATACAACAGTTTTACATAAAGGAGAATTCGAATCATGTGGATAGGATTCGAATCCACCAACTCACTCTGACTACATGGCTAACTAGAAGTGTCTAAATCACTATCGGAGTTCACTAGGCTAACTCCAGATGTCTAATTCAGTCTCTCCATCAATTATAATCAGTTAAACCAATTAAACTGATGTGGTAGGTGAGAGGTAGGTGAGAATAGGCGCATTCCCACATGCAACGATGCAAGACTGGAGCTAATTGAATTGGAGGAAATCTAACTGAATGTAATTGGAGCATAACTTAACTTGACTAGTTACCAACTACCAACAACTGAAGGAGGTTGGTCTTGGCATTCCCAGTGGCTCCTAAATTGTAGGGATTGGTCTAGGAGGCACATAAACTGATGCATGAAGGTGTAGTCAATTGCAGTTAACCTCTATCTGTGTTCCCCGTACTCAAGTGACTGGTACAGGTAGCACCATTAGCCCAAGTGGACCCAATAATAACTAAATGACTCCTAAGTTGGGCAAATGTAATCTAATAGACTAGTGTGGACAAGGAAGGATTATAAATCCTAACATGATGATGTAACGAGTGGGACACTGAAGACACCAAATGTTCATTAATAGACTAGTTTGGACAAGGAAGGATTATAAATTCTAACATGATGATGTAACGAGTGGGACACTGAAGACACCAAATGTTCATTAAAGAGGATGTGAAACCAAGTGATCCGTAAACTGTAGCACGTATCCTGCTAAGCATTTCCACATAACATATCTTTGATTACGGCTTTTTATTCCTTTATAATCTGGTAGTTGTGCTTGTTGCTATGTAATTGTGGCGGAATAATAGAGTTTCAACACCTACAACCATAAGATTTCATACATGAGAAACCCACTTCGGGAAACTCCAGCGATGGAATGGCTTCATCTATGCTTTATTGATTCTTTGATTACAGATTTACCAAAGGGTTCTGTGGGAAGAATTAACTATCCAGGAGACTCTCATTGCCACAACAATCTTCTATCCTACTTTACCTTAGACTCTTAGTATTCTGCTGGAAAGAGTGTTAGGCTATCAGATTCTCTTTTCTTTTGGCTATGTCTTTGAGCATGTCTCCAATTGAAAGAACTCCTTCGAAGAATAACCAGAACTCTAGAAGAAACAATCAAGAACCAGTGACACTCTATTTCCCAAATAAATCCTTAAATAAATTGAGTTATAGAAAACAACAAGGTGAAAAGTTGACTTGCTCCAATAGCAGCAAGTGTTCTATCTTCTGCCTTCTCCAATCTGCTGCCTCCTCTTCTCCTTTTACACCTTGGTTAGTGGAATTTACAGGATCTCCTATGGCACTGGGAAATTTTGTGGTCTAAAATGGGCTTCATAAGGCATATAGTAAAACATTATGAGTTAGTCATTTTGTGAGGAAGGTATATTTACAACACACCTCTTGCATTAAAATCTATGTAACCATGGTTAAGTTAAAATGAGAAGTTGTCTATAAATCAAATTAATAAAAAATCTTTATTGATGTGACTAAGGATAAAGTTATGAATAGAAAAGTGAGTTTTTCAAAATTTTCCTTGAACAATTAATGCCTTTGTCCTTCATCATCTAACACATTAAAATAAAATATAAACATAAATTCGTAACTTTTTTATTATATGATATATTATTAATTGAAATCTAAATCTCATAATAATATATAATTAAAATATTAATAAAAATCAAATACATAATAATAATATTATTATTATTGCCCATGGAGCGTAAAATAGACGGTGAATGGGTGTACTTTTAAGGCACTCGTCTTAGATCACTGATTCGAATTTTTTTTACGCCCAAAAAAGTTATTATAATTATTACTATTAATATATTATATTATTAATATATAATATATTATGAAATATAATATAAAAAATATGATATATGAATATATGATATAATATATAAAAATAAAACATAAATTATAAACTTTTCAAGTGATGTGATACAATAAATTATATGTGATCTAATATGTAAGGTATAAGACATAACATATAAACTTGTACAACATCTTAGGTGAAGATGTTATGAAACAACTTTTATTTTTTGAATTTTAAATATAAAGTTGTGAGTAATCTATGAATTGACATGAGTACTTTCATATATATATATATTCAAAAGTAAAGTACTTCATGTGTACATTTATATTATATTCAAAAGTAATTTATGGATATTTTTCTCATTATGCGTATTTTCCTTGCAACTTTACTATGGTTAACTATGGGTTTTCATCCACTATTGAGAATTTCAAAAATAAGTTTTATTAACTCAACCAATGCCACCTCAACCAAGTAGGATGATGTCATCCTCTAAGATGTGATTGGATCTTTTAAAGTTGATTTTGATAGTACATTGTTTGTTTTGAGGCTCATTTTAGACCTCAAAATTCCCTAATGGATATTCCAAGTTCTAACCCATTCATTTAAATCAATTCAGTTATACATATGGATATTCCAACGCATTCATTCAAATCAATTCAGTTATAAGTATGGCCAAACGGCTTCCTGAGAATTGAAACAATGTGTTGGGAAACCAAGCAAGTTACCATGTGCACATGGAAAGTGATTTTGGTGCATGCATGCACAAAAGGTGATCTTGGCATCCACAGTCATCAAGCCCCTGTACACTGTCCAGAAGCCTCTTTAGGGGGAACTGACTCAATGTAGAGCTTTGGTTTCAATAAGCAACCCACCAAAGACTTGGTCATTCCATTTAATATCATCCTTTTTCGGATCACCAAGCATGACCAAACCATGAATGTCACAAGTATAGAAGAGGATTGTGAAATAGCAATAGATTTATCACTCGTGATCCCACAAATGTTGATAGAGTTGAGGGATAACCACAGAAAACTCAACATACGTTAAATTTTCAAGACATGGTAAGCGTTTTTGCAGTCCCAAGAACTAATCCCTGATCTAGGAATCTGAAAACCGATTTAATTTTACAAAACAGCAGATAAGGGATGCTAGATCTGTAATCAGATATCTGAAAACGAACAGCAAGCTACAATATTGTAGCAATCAATCACATCACTCTTTATTAACTAGGAAAGAAAAATTACAGCAAAATAACTATCACTAGCAAAAGCAAAATTGTTTGTCTAACAGTGTAGCACCCTCTTGCTTCTACAGAAAGGGGCGTTACATTGAATGTGGACTAGCGCAACTCCCCAGATAAGTAAGACCCTAACCCTAGGTGCCTTGGATAGACTGGCTATATACATGAATGCATGCACCTCAGTCCTGAAGTCAACTGCACCTTCCAAGAATAGTAAAATACACAGCAATGCCCTATCTCCTATGGATCAACGCTTTTCCTCAAACTGGAAATCTAATTTTAAAACAGCACTTTAAAAAAATAAAAATTACACTCTGTCCATGGCCAGTGCATACACCCTCACTGCTGGAAGCCTACAAAATATAGTGTTTTGCATCCTACTCTTCTCTACTGTTGCACCCTCGTCTACAGAGCATCATGATGCATGAAAATCAACGTTATACAAATCTATTGAGTGCACCATGTTGCTGTGAAGGAGAACAATGTCCAAGAGACAAGTAAAACTCACACTCCCTTGTTGCGAGGAAGGTGTTCTGTTAAAGAAATGTAGCTTCGGAAGATATCAGTTCTAATGTACTTTTATTATAATATTATTATTCCTCCTTCACGAGATGTTGTTGATATAATTGGTCATGTAAAATTCTTGACGTAAAACCTCCATTGTAAGTCGGGTCAATAGTACCCACAAAAGTATTTAATAAATGTTGTTTTGAGTCTCCCTAGGCAATTCGGCCCTGGTTGGAGAGACAGGTCGGCATTGTTGGGTTATTAGGTCACTCATTTGATAGGTGAGGAGCCTCCCACATTGCACCGAGAGTAGAGAGGTGCTCTACAGCCCAGTATGGGGGAGATGTCACAAACGTAACGTAACACTACACCAACATGTCAGCTAAAAATGACAAAAAGAATATAGAAAAAAAAATGTCGACTTAATTTATCAAATAATAATCAAATCAAATAATAAAAACCCAATATTAAAACCAAATGAAAAGTAATTAAAAAAAATCTACACCTCATGAAATTGGATTCCTCTCGGTGCTTTGTAGATCTAGGTGTAAAAATTTAAGGTAAGAAAATTACACCTCAAAAAATTGAATCCCTCTCGGTGCTTTGTAGATCTAGGTTTAAAATGGATCTATGCTGGTTTGGACACACTCAACACTCAAGCAAGTTTGCTAGAGAAAGGAGTCCATCTGAGAGAGAGGAAGCAGATAGTCTTATTCTTGGTGTCTTACACTAAACGTGGTTGGATTCTATATTAAGGAAGTTTTGCTGGGTTTTCTCCCCCATGAGGGTTTCCCAGGATAAATCTTTGTGTTCTCTTTGTGCTATTGTGCGTGTCATTCTTTCAGTGATCCTTTTTTTTTTACATAAAACTTTTAAAATTATAACATGGTAACAGAGCCAACCTAAAATAAGTCATTGTGCAACAACTTATCCAGCAGTTCAACAAGCTAGTGTTTGTTATTCCAGGCAACTCCCTCAATGAGATCAGCTGAAAAAGAAGGCCAATCCAACTCGCCCTAGTATGGCGCAATATTTATGTGGTGATATATTCCAAATTTGAGGATTTTCATTTTTTGCCCTAACACTATTGTCGGGACAAACTAGCGCATCAGAGTTTTCGAAGTTCTATCCATAGTCTTGGAGGAAGGACCTCACTGCATAACTCGCCTTAGGGAGGCACATCTTTTCATCCACTCACATCTTCAAGATCTCCAAGTTGAAAAATTAGGGTTTCCCTATCAAACCCTAAGTCTTCCTAAAGCAAGTTCCAGAAATAGTCTTCTTATTGGTAAGTTCTACTTCCAATATTTTCATTTGAGGTTCTCATTCATTAAAGATGATAAACAATACCAATCTTGATGAAAAGCTTGAAGGAGTGCTATCAACCCAAATGGCACTTCTCCGTCCGAGTGTCGACATTCTTTATGTTGGTACACAAAAAGACAAATTAGGATTGAAGTTGGCCAAAACATTATAGATAGGCATGACCTGGGATGCATTTACCCTTAAACCGGCTTGCTATATATTTTTTCTAAGTATTGAGTTGCATACGCGACTATCTGCATTGTACCGTACACGAGTATTTGCATTGCAACCCGCGTACACCAGCGTACGCGGGTTTCCTTCGAGCAACTCGCGTGTCATACGCAGGTTGCCTATATTAATAGTCGCGTACACCTTAGTTTGACCTTAAAAATATAAAACGTGATTAGATGAGATTAGTTGGGCCCTAATCCTTAACTATCCTAACTGTTTCAACCACCCCAACCTTCGAAACCACTCTATTTCCCAAAGTATAAATAGAGGCCTTGGGGTGGGGACTAATCAATTAATTTTGGAGAGCAAAGTTATGCTGGTGGTATATCTTCAGAAATCTTGGAGCAGCAGAACTCAAAGTCCTTTGGTTGCAGAGGAGTCCTTTGATACACTGTTCATCTAACCTATGATATATATGCATGAGATATTACTTTAAGGATTTTCTCTTTGCAGGTGAAAGAGGTGCATCCCTGGAAGCTTTGGAGAGAAGAGGAGCGGGAGAAGATCAAAGCTTGGATCAACTGTCGGTAATTGGGTAAGTCAAGACTTTCTTCCTATTTCCTTTCCATTCTCTGGTAAAGTTGATTGTCTGCAAGTTAGTAGTAAGTTGGTAACCCCAGACCCTAGGTTACAAGGGTGCTTTATCCTGAACAACAAGGAGCTAAGAAATTCAGAGCATGGAAGTATAGAGTCATGCTCATCCTTGAAGAACATGACCTAGAAGGGTACATCAAAGAGAAAGTTCAGGAACCAAGAGGAGATGAAGCAAAAGAAAAGCACAAGAAGGATATGGTCAAGGCTAAGAGGATCATAGTTGATTCCATCAAGGATCATTTGATCCCCCAAGTATCTTCAAAGAAGACTCCAAAGGAAATTTTTGATGTACTAACCAATTTATTTGAAGGAAGATACATCAACAGAAGAATGACCTTGAGAAACCAACAGAAGAGTGTGAAGATTCAGAAGGCAAAAACAATGCAATCATTCTTTAGAAGAATGTCCCAGATTAAAGAACAATTAGAAGCTATTGGAGACACGGTAGAAGAAGCAAAAATTGTGATGACCACTTCGAATGTTCTCCCAACGGATTGTGACTCCTTCATCAAAGGAATATGCGCTAGAAGGAAGTTGACCAAGTTCAGTAGACTATGGGAGGAATGCGTACAAGAAGAAGAAAGAATAGCAAATAGAGAAGAAAAGTTAAATGACAATAAAGATCAAGCTTTGGCAACAGATACAAAGAAAGAAAGGAACAAGAGAAAGGATTGTGGATCATCTCCAAGAGGACCTCAAGGACCTCAAAAAGGTAAAAAAACTAGAAGGGACTTCTCATCCTTTGAATGTTTCACATGTCACAAGATGGGACACATTGCAAGAAACTATTCCCTCAAAGAAGAACAGTTCAAGAAGAATGGAAGTTTTCATGCCCATGTAGTTGAAGATAATGAATCAGATGAGGAGAAAGCTAGAGAAGATGAAGACTCCAGTGAAGAATATGTCCTAATTTCAGCTCTCACGAGTTTAGTCTCACATGGAAGCGACAATTGGCTCGTAAACAACGGTGCCTCCAAACATATGACAGGTTACAAAGACTCCCTCCCAAGTCTTATTCAAAAAGACTCTCCACACAAAGTGAAGATTGGAGATGATTATCAATATCCCATCAAAGGAATGGGAGAAGCCTCTTATAAGTTGAATTCAGGAAAGACAATAAATGATGCAGTCATAATTGGAGTTGAATTAGGAGGACTCTACAAATTGAAGGGGCACTCAAATTCAACCTTAACAACTAGTACCATTAGCCCATGTGAGTTGTGGCATAGAAGACTTGCTCATGTGAATTACAAAGCATTGCCAATCTTGAGCAAGGTAGTAACAGGTTTACTAGCGATCCAGATTGATCATAAGGAGTTTGCAAGAGATGTGCACAAGGAAAGAATACCAAGAACACATTTCCAAGCAACAACAGTAAAGCGAAAGGGATCTTGGATATTGTTCACTCAGATGTATGTGGTCTGATGTCAGCTACTTCTCTTAGCAGGTATGTTTACTATGTTTCCTTCATTGATGACTATTCCCGCAAGACTTGGATTTACTTCTTGAAGAGTAAAGATGAGGTATTTGAAAAGTTCAAAAAAATCAAGGCCCTTGTAGAGAATCTCTTTGAAAAGAAGACCCAGACCTTGAGATTAGACAATGGAGGAGATTCACATCAAATGAATTCAAGGATTTCTGTAAAGAGGCTGGGATTAAGAGGGAACTCACCACCCCGTATAATCCTCGACATAATGGAGTGGCAGAAAGAAAGAATAAATCCATCATGGAAGCAGTAAAAGCCATGATCCATGATTAGGATCTATCTATGCACTTATGGGTTGAAGCAGCTAGGACCACATTTTACGTACATAACAAAATCTCCCACAATTCTCTTGGGAACAAGACTCCAAAAGAAATGTTTACAGGTGAGAAGCCCGAAGTCAGCCACCTGAAGATAGTTGATTGTCCTGTATACATAGATGTTACCAAGGAGAAAAGATCAAAGTTAGACCCTTTAGGAAAGAAGGGGATATTTGTTGGTTATAGTCATCAATCGAAAGCTTACAAAGTCTACATCCCAGGTTACCGTCAGATCAAAATCAGCAGAGATGTAACATTTGATGAGGATGCAACTTTTAGCAAGTCTAAAAAGAACTTGCAGATAAGGATCATGAAGAAGAGCATGAAGCTCCTAGAGTTGCAGAGACCAACAGATTACCAGTTTGAGGTGTTGAGGAAGGGCATATACCAGAATACCATGACATGGCAAAGCCCCAGAGACCTATGGAGTCACCTCATGAGATGATCTCACAAAAAAAAGACCAGCTTGGGCTCGTGAAATAATTCAAGATGCAGAAAAGTATGGTGCTCCAGAAGGAACCTTCAGAGAAAGAAAGAAACCAAGGCCATACTCTAGCTATATGGCCTTGATGTGCAACCTTGTTGATGAAGAACCTACCTATTTTGAAGAAGCAACAAAGAAGAAGGTATGGATGGATGCCATGGTCGAAAAATACCAGTCTATCGTAAAGAATGATGTTTGGGATGTGGTGCCAAGACCAAAAGATAAATTGGTAGTCTCCTCGAAGTGGATCTTCGAGACAAAGCATTCAGCGGATGGAAGTATTGAAAAATACAAGCAAGATTTGTAGCTCAAGGGTTTTCTCAGAAGGAAGGAATTGATTATGAAGAGACTTTCACCCTAGTAGCAAGATATACTTCAATCAAAACTATCCTTGCCCTGGCATCCAAGATGAAATGGAAGCTACGCCAAATGGACGTAAAGACAGCCTTCCTGAATGGCATGATAGAAGGAGTGTACATTGAACAACCACAAGGTTTTGAATCACATGATAGAAAGACACATGTATGCAGATAGAAAAAACCATTGTATGGGTTGAAGCATGCACCCAAAGCGTGGTATGGAAGGATTGATGGCTTTCTGATGAGCTTGGGCTTTACCAAAAGTAAAGCAAATTCCAACATTTACTATAAGGATATAGATGATGGGCTTATGATATTATTGTCGTATGTGGATGACCTATTTTTGACAGAAGAAGAGAAGCTCATCAACGAATGTAAGAAGAAGCTTGCTACAAAATTCGAGATGAAAGACCTTGGTATGATGCATTATTTTCTAGGTCTTGAAGTATGGCAATTCCCTGATGAGATTTTCCTAAATCAAGGAAAATATGTTGTTGAGATCCTAAAGATATTTGGGATGATGGATTGCAAGGAAATGAATACTCCAATGGTGACAAAGTTGAAGCTCTTGAATGATGATTCCTCAGAGACAGTAGATGTTACACTATACAGACGAATTATTGGCTTACCAATGTATTTGACAAATACAAGACCAGATATATGTTTTGTTGTGAACGCCTTGAGTCAGTATATGGTGGAGCCCCGACATGTTCACTTAGTTGTAGCAAAACATGTGATGAGGTACCTAAAGGGTATATTGGATTGTGGCCTCAGATATGTAGACAATAGTGAGATCAAATTACACGGTTATACAAATTCAAACTGGGTAGACAATGTTGAAGACAGAAAGAGCACATCACTATGTTGTTTCAATTTGGATTCAGGTGTGATCTCATGGCTCAGTAGGAAGCAGACCAGTGTTGCTTTTAGTACGACAGAGGATGAACATATTGTTGCATGTTTAGCCTCTAGCAAAGCAGTATGGCTTTGCAAGTTGTTGACAGGATTGTTCGATACCAAGACGGATGTGACTGATATCTACTACGATAACTAGAGTTGCATCAAGCTATCAGAAAACCCGGTGTTCCATGAAAAATCGAAGCATATAGAAATCATGTACCACTACATTCGGGATATGGTGCAGAGGGGAGTTGTACAACTCCAGTATGTTCCTACAGAGGAACAAGTTGCTAATGTGTTAACTAAGCCTTTGTCTCATAGAAAGTTTAAGTACTTTCGAGACAAGCTTGGTGTAGTCTGAAAGGACCTCCCTCGTAAGAGGGAGTGATGATGATGATGTGGTTTCCTGTAGCAGTGGTGTGGCAACTCAAACTAGGTTTGGTACGTCAGCTTGCTGACAAGGTCTGTTTGATCCTAGGGGCATCGGCATGTCTAACTAGGCTAGTTTGGTCTGAAAGGATTAGTAAGTCAGACAATGCTTTGAGACCTTGGTAGATTGGTATGTCTGTCTAGGCTTGTTTGGTCTGAAAGGATTAGTAAGCCAAACAAGGCTAGTTGGGTCTACCAGAGTGCCCACCGTAGAGCTGCTACAAATGTCCACTGATGTTCCAACATTCACATGCTCATGATGATGATGTTCCAGCATTCACATGTTGATGGTGTTCCAGCATTCACTTGTTGATGATGATGATGATGTTGTTCCATGATGATGATGCTTCATGATGATTATCCATGTTGATAATGATGATTATGATGTTCCATACCGATGTTGATGATGCTTCATACTAATGTTGATGTTCCGGACACATGATGTTGTTGTTGTTCCAAAACTTGCTATGACATATAAATTCATCAGTTAGTTGTACAGTTATTGTTGTTGTTGTAGAATACCTTCCTTATTAAGAGGGAGTGTTAAAGAAATGTAACTTCGAAAGATATTCTATTGTACTTTTATTATATTATTATTATTCCTCCTTCGAGAGATTTCATTGATGTAATTGGTCATGTAAAAGTCTTAAGGTAAAACCTCCGTTACTAATGTTGATGTTCCAGACACATGATGTTGTTGTTGTTCCAAAAATTCCTATGACATATAGATTCACCAGTTAGTTGTACAGTTATTGTTGTTGTTGTAGAATACCTTCCTTATTAAGAGAAGGTGTTAAAGAAATGTAACTTTGAAAGATATTCTATTGTACTTTTATTATATTATTATTATTCCTCCTTCGAGAGATTTCATTGATGTAATTGGTCATGTAAAAGTCTTGAGGTAAAACCTCCGTTATAAGTCGGGTCAATAGTACCCACAAAAGTATTTCATAAATGTTGTTTTGAGTCTCCCTAGGCAAACCGGCCCTGGTTGGAGAAACAAGTTGGCCCTGTTGGGTTATTAGGCCACTCACTTGATGAGTATAAAAGGGTGAGGTGCCTCCCTCATTTGGACACACTCAACACTCAAGCAAGTTCTCTAGAGAGAGGAGGAGTCCATCTGAGAGAGAGGAAGCAGCTAGTCTTATTCTTGGGGTCTTACACTGAACTTGGTTGGATTCTATATCAAGGAAGTTTTGTTGGGTTTTCTCCCCCATGAGGGTTTTCCAGGATAAATATTTGTGTTCTCTTTGTGCTACTGTGCTTGTCATTCTTTCAATGATCCTTTTGTTTTTGGCATAAAACTTTTAAAATTCTAACATGTCCTTCCCCAGACCAAGTTCCCCCTCAACATCTCAACCTTCCCCTTAGCTAGGGTTTGGTCAAAACATATACCACCTACATATCTGAATGAACATATCAAGCACAATTGTTCCCTTTTGAACTCTATATCCAAGGAAATTGTATATAATATCGATGTACTTGGAGTTATAACGGAAGATTACATTATCAAAGAACCTGATGCAACTCTGATTACCAAAGTAAACAATTGTAAACTTCAACATCTTAGTGATCAACTTTTCTATCAATGTTCGAAGCCATATCACCTTGCAAATAGCGAAAGAGGCTACCATATACTCTATCTCTGCTTTAATAAAGTCAACTCCCCCCTGCTTCCTGCTAGACCAAGAAATCATCCATGTGCCCAAGCTTAAACAAAACCATGAAGTGTTCTTCGTAACACTAGCATCTCCTGCCTAGTTGGAACCAACAAAACCATACAACACCAACACACCATCTCCCACATACCTTAAGCAATTATGAATTGTGCCCTTCAAGTATTGAAGCACATGCTTTGCAACTTTCTAATGAATCTAACTGGGCTTAACCATGCACTGGCTCAAAGTTTTCACTATAAAACATGTCAAGCCCAGTATTCGCAAGATACGTCAGAAAACCAATCAACTATGCTTACAAAGAAGAATCTACAAAAATTGAATCTAAAACAACAGACAAGTTTATATTTGGTTTGCAATCCAGCATAGAAAATCTCTTGAGAATCTCTATTATGTACTTCCCATATCCAAGCAAGACCTCACTTGTACCCTACAACAGACAAGTTTATATTTGGAATCATAGGATTGGACATGGTTTGCAATCCAGCATAGAAAATCTCTTGAGAATCTCTATTATGTACTTCCCATGTCCAAGCAAGGCCTCACTTGTACCCTACCAACCTTTAGACCCAAAAAGTACTACATAAGGCATATATCCATATCAAATTATTTATCTAGCTTCTTTTTACACCATACGATGAGCTTCTCAAAACTACCTATTACCCCCCCTAATTTTGTCAAGGGTGTCCACATGTGTTTTTTATCACACTTTCAGCCCGAGTTTACAGGTTGATGATGGTACTTATATTTCATGGTTTTGTTGGGATGATGATATTGGTTTAGCATTGTTGGATCCTTGGTCTATTTTGGAGGTGTGATGGGGCCAACCCCTTTCATTTTTTATGAAACTTATTTACCCACTTTGTGGGGGCACCTTTTATGGCACACAACTTCAAAAATATGATATTTTAACAAGTGGCAGACTAATTTGCCTAGGTCATGAAGGTATTATCAACAAGAGAATATGCCCAATGGATGAAGCATATAAGAATTGAACTCTTTATTGGCTCATGGTTATGAAGATGGCATCATAAGTATCATCTTATGAAGGAATCCGTCCCATTATACTTGGAGCCTGTTACCACCTAAGTTGTACTTGGTGGTTTTTTCAAGCGAGCCCGTGAAGTAGAACAAGTACACTTGTTCATGATCAAAGTTCAGAAGTCCACCAAGCTATTTCTGGGAGTCTGTTCAAAAAAAATTTGTAACACATGTTCATACCCCCTTGGGGAAATTGTAAAAAATGTCCAAGCATTTAATTTTTTATAAAAGGCTCGGTTTCCCGATCTTGAGCATCAAGCCAACTAGCCCAGAGTGTTTTTTCCCTCGGTTATTATTGGTTGTTGAACAAACGACTAATAATTTATGAGTTTTTCATTCACACCTCCAAAGCTAGGGTAGTCGTCTTGGTGTTTTAGCCTTAGAAAGTTATTAGAGCTTTCGTGTCAGTGTTTTTCAACATGCTAGGCATTGATTTTGAGTCGTATGGACATGTACTAGGTCCCCCTAGATTTTCTTCAGTTTTCGAGAAAATAATTTTTTTCCACAAAATTAGGCCATTATTAACGGTTTAACTAGAAAAATTCAAAATGTAATAAAAGTCTAATACGAATTCCGTTTCTGACGTGGGGACACTCGGAGCGTCCAATTTAATCCAAGGACCACTTTCCACTTCAGTCGGGCAGTCGAAACACCCTGTGGAGCATTATTCAGCTAAAGATGCATCAAAAAAGCATTTTAATGCTAAAATACATCAAATTAGCACCCTAGTCAAAGTTTGATAAAGTGAAAAATTAAAAAAATAATTAATGGGGTGACATGGCATGGGTCCTCCATTAAACTTATGACCCTCTTCAACTTAAGTGTGGGTGAAATATTGTATTAAAACTTTGTTTTAAAGAGTGGGTTTTAATGCATGAAGCTCACATGAGAGAGAGGGTTGACGTCAACATGAATAGGGAAAGGTTGGAGGCTAGCGTGAGGTGGATAGTGGAGCCCCCCTCAAATGCAATTAATTATTTAAAACATTGGTTTAAGTTTGTTGTGGTAGCAAACCCCTCACGCTAGCAAATGAGCTCACGCCCAAGGTTGGAAGGTGGACCCCTCCCTTCACGCTATTTGTTTTCTAAAAAGCTTTGGCTTATATCTTAATGGATAGCACATGCATGTGTGGGGTGACATCACCCTCACCAAAATTTCACCAACCTCATGATCTCACATATGTGGAGATTGAAGCCGATTTGGAGTTGGTGAGTTAGATTGAGTGTGTTGGCAACTGATTGGGAGTTAATTGAGAGAGGTGGCAATCACCTCTGCAGTTCAACTCAGTCCCTCTTCACTTCAACTCAGTTAAGCTCAGTGTGACTTCGAGTGTATCTTCAGTGTTGGTAGGCCCCCTTGGGTCTCATTTTTGCTATTGAAGCAGGGCTCCTTTCCTCATTTTGGCATGGTCAGAGGACTGAAGGTATGCTATTGCTTGTATTGTATTGTTTACCATTTGGAATAAAGAAGGCTTTGGAGGCAAGATCTATGGTGTAATGCTTCTCATGTGTGGATGGTGATTGTTAAGTGCTTATGAGGTATAATCTGTATTATTGGTCTTTGCTTTTTGTTGGTTAATTGTGGGCCTTGAAGGGGAGCTCCCTCTCACTGGGGTAAGAGATTATTCTAGTTTGATTTATGCTCTTACTGTTCGCTTGTTTCAGATCTCTTGGAGTTGCATGTATTTTAAGTTTAATTGCATGCTTTCTAACGATCTTTTTCTAGCAACACCTATGTTTTAACCATCTGTTTGTCCAAGGACTTCTAAGTTGTAGGTGATCTCACTTATAGAAGGTGTTGAGCTAGTTTGAATCTTCCTCATCTTCAAGATCTTTTCGAGGACATAGTCCCTCGGTGTTCCACCAAAGCAGACTCCATGGCCCAACATTCCCAGGCTTCCAGCACTCTTTCTATCTCTCTTTCCTTCATTTTTTAAAGAAAAATTAAATCTTTCTCGGTTACGGTTACTCACATGCTTAAGTAGTTTAGTTTATCTTTCAAGCAATATCTAAAGGCTGATCTATTTAAACATGTATCTAGATCTAGAAACATAAAGTAATATTTTCAAAGTAGATCTAGTTTTTATTAAGTACTTGTGCATATTTCCAATCTTTTAGTACTTAATATTTTTATGTTCTTAACGCTTTATTTGGCACATTTGGTGCATTACAGGTGGCTGGTTTTTCACTTTTATTGCCAGGACAAGGAGAAGTGTTGCCGTAAAATCAAAGATCTAAGTTGTTCAAAGACCTCTCGGAGCACCACTCTTGATCTTGTCTTACTCATAAAACCTGTAAGCCTTTGGATCTAGATCTGTAAGGACCAAAGGCATCCACCTCTCATGAGCATTGTAAAAACCATTAATAAAGGATCTTTCTTAGTAGACTTTTCAGAGCCCACTCTCCATCCCCCCTGGGGGGATTTGTGTCGGTGTCTTTTTTTTATGATTTTCCAGTTTTAGTTAGTTTTATCTTTATTTCCGTTTTAGTTGTTTATTTGATGAAGGAAGTAAAAGAAATACTTACCCCACGCTCTCCCGAGTACCTCGAAAGGGTGAAAGAGACTTTGTGGTAGGATTAATTAGAAAATATTTCTTTTATTTATTTGTTCTTAATTTTTTAAATCAACCCGACCGTTGCTTTCCCGAGAACCTGAAAGGTGAAAGAGACTCTTCAGTCGTCATCTAAACAACTCATTGTTACGTCTCTAACAAAATAAACCAAGACTCCTTCCCTGTATGCTCTACACCGCTGCAGCTTGTCTGATCAGTTGGCTGTATCAGAAAGGGATACGAGTTACTAGACTTAATAGGAAAATCCACACAAGTGATTTTCTCGAGAACTCGGGAGGTTGCAAAGGGTAACTACTACGGAGTCAGGGGGCTACTCCAAGTAGGTTTATCCTCGCCCTGTTGGACACTTGGTATTACCGCTTTAGCACTCTGTTCGAAGGGACTTGACTTGTTGGGCCAAACCCACAATTAACCCACGCCCTTAATTACTCATTAATAATTTTAAAACTTACCAACGAGACAACTGCAATACTTACACGACACAACAACACTCCACTTTTACAAGCACTCCATATTCATCGGCACTGGTCTATTTTACTTTCAATGCTTAAATCAATTATTGCAAAATGTCATGAATGGTGCTTACATTGTCATATGTTGTTGATGTGATCTCTTTCTTGCAATAGTCCGTTGTGTTATTTTATCCATTTCATATTAACTCATAGATTTGGTCTTTTCTTTCGTAGACTAAAAACCATAATTTTTCTTCTAATAGGGACCACCCCCTTGGCTTCGCTAGGAGTTGGCCTAGAAAGAGGAGTTGAGTGTTGAGTGACAGTATCTCAACTCGAGACTTGCCCCCAAGGACGCACCCAGTGGCTTGAAGATTTCTGCCACGCCCAAAACCCCCCGAGGTGCGTGAAAGGCGGCAACATTTTTTGGCGCCGTTGCCGGGGATAAATCTTTTTATTCCCGGAGTACGACTTTTGTTTTCTTCCTTTTTTGTTTTTGCTTTGTTTGATGGATGCATAGAGTAGATCTTTAATTTTCATTTGGCTGACTTTTTTCAGTTTTTATTTTTACAAAGAAAAGCAAAAAATAATTTTTGTGAAAGATTTATAAATACGTATTTTTCTTTTTCACATGGCGACTCCACTGAAGCGATAAAACCCTACTTTCTCATCATTTTCTTAAGACTTCTTGTGTGTAGATGAGCTCATACGACATAGTAAAACTTTAAATGCTCATTATTTGACAACTCCTGTTCAATACAAAATACATGGTTGATATATGCTACTAATAAGTCGTTATGGATGATGAAGATTATCGTGCTCAAATTTCCAATGCATATCCTCCCATCGCTTTCTTGGGCATCCTGGGTTTTCCTAACCATGAACCATATCTCTAGGATAAAGGATATGTTCAAGCTTCCATTTTTTGTGGAAATGTTGATTCAGCTGTCTGTCACATCATATTATTTCTTTCATTTGTGAATAAGCTCAACATGCTTCATAATGTAGATATTTTATAGTTTTCAGCCACCGGTAATAAGTAAAAATTATATCTCTGTTTATGACATTCTCAGAAAAGTCAAGTGGTGGAAATAAACAAAATTTTTCAGACTCAAAACACTGCTGTAACTAATCTTTTTCAATGACAGTAAATAAAATATCAGCACGCCATTCAACACACAGAACGCTAGTATTTTTGGCCAATGGCCCTGGAAAAACCCACTAGGGGGAAACCAGTCACAGAGAGAGAGAGAGATTTTTTATTAAGCTTCTGGAAAAAATCAAACATTCATTTTACAGTCAAAATCAAACTTATCTCAACCAGCAGACTGTCTCGTTTTCCGTGCATGAGCTGCCTTGATTTCTGTGCAATATTTCTTCCTCGAAAACAGTGCCAAATCAGTAGTCACATTAGCCCTGATTTCTGTGTTGAATAATAAATACTCAGACCTCGATTTTCTTGCCCACACTTGCAGAAAATCCATACAGTACGAACAACATTAAATGATGCCGTACATATCTCGAAAAATGTGCCTAGAAAATACAGCGAGCAGCCTCGAAAACTATGCCTCGCTTCTCGTTTTCTGTGCCAAAACCGTGCCTCGAAAATTGTGCCCAAAACGTATAGTACGAAATTCGTACACCCTCGAAAACTGTGCAGCAATAAATGAGTCGTACCATGTCTCAAAAATCATGCCAACAATAAATGTTGTTCGTACACTCGTTTTCTATGCAGCAATAAATGGTGGCTGTCTCGAAATTTGTGCCCACCAAAATCACTTCAGCAAGCTTCCTCGAAATTCGTGCCCTTGCTCTCCTTTAGCTCTCTCGTTTTTTCTTCTCACAAGAATGAAATTCAATTGGTCTTTTCCTTGCTTTTTGCTTCTCAACCCTAGGTAGGTGAAGAGATCTCAATCCAATGGCTAGGAATGAATGAGATCAATGGCTGAAATTAATTGCACACATTTTAATATAAAAATGTTAATTTCACTCACCCACTTAAATTTATCAAAAAGTGACTGTAGACATTAAAGTCACATTAAATGTCACTTAAGTCATTTAATACTTGCAAGGTTCACTTTATTTCCCTTCACTAGGTGACTAAAGGCTAAAGTCACCTCAGGGAACACTTCCCTAGGTACAAAACTAACACTCCCTCTTACCGAGGAAGGCGTTCTGTACCACTCCCAACTTGTCTCCAAAGAAGACAAACTTGCCCCTCCCCAAAGACTTCGTTAGAATGTTTGCAACCTACTCATCTGTGGAAATGTACTGAAGCCTCACTGCCCCTCTCTGAACATGGTCTCGAATGAAATGATATCTGATCTCATTGTGCTTTGACCTGTCATGGAAAAATGGATTCTCAGAGAGCTGGATGCAACTCTGATTATCACAGTAAATCACCGTACGCCTAAGCTCCTGACCAAATAGATTCACCAGCAACTTGCAAAGCCACAAGGCCTCGCAGCTGGCCAAACTAACTGCCATATTCTCAACCTCTACAGTACTCAATGCAATGGACTTCTGCTTTCGACTGAACCACGACACTGCTGCCGAGCCCAGGCTGAAACAACATCTGGAAGTGCTCTTCCAGTCTGCCACACTGCCTGCCCAATCTGAGTCTGTATAACCAACCAGTCTAGATCCCCTCTGACCTCCTGTAGTCCAACCCAAAATCCACTGTCCCTGAAAGATAGCGCAAAACATGTTTTGCAGCAACCCAATGCACACTCCTAGGCTCAACCATGAACTGGCTAAGAGTGTTCACTGCAAAACACATATATGGCCGAGTGTTGACCAAATACATCAATGACCCGATAAGCTGACAGTACAAAGTAGGATCCACCAACTCTCCCTCAAAAGCATGATGCTTCTTCCAGTTGGTGATCATAGTTGTAGACATAGGCCTGCAATCCTCCATGCTGAATCTCCTCAAACTGTCAACTGCATATTTTCCCTACCCCATGAAAATATGTCCAGGCTCCTGCCAAACCTCCAATCCCAAAAAATAATGCATCAGCCCAATATCAGTCATCTCGTACTCTGTTGTAAGATCCTTCTTGCAAGCTACAATGGGTCTCTCTCTCCCTGTGATAAACAAGTCATCAACATATAGCAGAAGAACCAAGCGGGTCATCTCCAACCATGATGAAGTAGAGATTCGGATCTGCTTCACTCTTATGAAACCCCATACTCAACAAGTAAGAATCAATCCTGGAGTACCAAGCTCTAGGAGCTTGCTTCAGACCATAAATGGCCTTCTTCAGCCTGCATACATGTGTCTCTCTGTCATGTATCTCAAAGCCCTGAGGCTGATCAATGTAAATCTCCTCCTGTATGATCCCATTGAGAAATGCGATCTTCAAATCCATCCGATGGATCTTCCAACCCATTTCCGCTGCAATGGAGATCGAGCTCCTGATAGAAGTATATCGAGTAACCAGCGCAAAAGTCTCATCATAATCAATGCCCTCAACCTGTGAAAACCCCTGCGCTACAAACCTGGCTTTGTACTTCTCCACACTCCCATCTGCCGCATGCTTTAGCTTGTAAAGCCAACGAGAAGTCACCACTAACTTCCCTTCCGGTCTCAGAACAATCTCCCAAACATCATTCTTCATGATGGAATGGTACTCATCCATCATGGCATCTCTCCATACCAAATGCTAGGAGGCCTCCTCAAAAGTAGAAGGCTCAGAATCTCGTGTACTAGCCACCAACAATATGCCCAATCTGTCAGGCATCTTGATGGCTCTCACCTCATCCCTGGGTGTCCCAGCCTTTAAGGCATCCTTAAAGGTCTCCCGAAGCCACTTAGGCTTCTTCTTCCCTGAAGGTTCTTCCCACACTGGTCTGTCCTCATCTGAAGAACTACCAGAGCCAGAAACCCCAGTCACCTGTGAACCTGAAGCTGGTGTGCCAACACCAAGTGTACCATGTAATCCAGATCCTGGTCCCCTGTAAGGTGTACCTGCAATAGTAGAACCATCACCTATCCCCGAAGACCCTGCTGGCCTAACCACTGAACCTGTTCCAACACTCTATGGTCCTGTAACCCCAGAAACCTGTGATCCTGACTGCTGCGTAGATGGAACCTGTGAAACAACCTGAGGTGCAGGGACCCGCTGCTCTCCCTGCTCTGACTCTCTCGACTTCCTTAAGGCTCACTCCTCCTCAAACTTCACATCCCTTCTCACCACCACTTTCCTTTGAGAGGGAAGATAAATACGGAAAGCCTTCGCAGTTTCATCATAACCCACAAAGATGCCCTTCTCTGCAGTGGGCTCCAACTTTGTCCTCTTCTCTGAAGGGACATGAGAGTAAGTCAGACTACCAAATATACGAAAATGGCCAACTTCAGGCTTCTTGCCTGAAAAACACTCCTCAGGTGTCATGTTTCCCACTGCACAATGGGGACTCCTGTTCTGAAGGTATACAACGGTGCTGCAAGCCTCAACCCAGAGAAAGAAAGGAAGTGACTAGTCATGTAGCATAGCTTGGGCTGCTCCAACAATGGACCTGTTCTTCCTCTCTGCTACTCCATTCTACTCTGGAGTATACGGAACTGTCAACTGTCTCTTGATACCCTCCTGTCTGCAAAATCCATCAAACTCCTTGGAGGTATACTCACCCCTGTTATTCGATCCAAGAACTCGGATCTTCCTCCCTGTTTGGTTCTCCACAAGAGCTTTGAACTCTTGGAACCTCTGCAAGACTTCCTCGGACTTCTTGCTCTTCAAAAAGTAGATCTAGGTCTTCCTGGAATGGTCATCAATGAATGTCACATAATACTCGTATCCCCTCAGGGACACAGAAGACATAGGTCCGCATAAGCCTGAATGTATCAAGTCAAGAGTACCAGCTGACCTGCTATCACTGCTCGAAAAAGCAGTCTTGGTGTTTTTCCCCAAAGCACACCCCCTGCACACATCACTCTGCCTTATAGTGAACTCTGGTAATCCGATAAACATATGTCTCAACAACCCCAAGGCTGGATGATGCAAGTGAGCCATCCTCCTATGCCAAAGCTCACACAAATCACTGTTGTTGTTATGTGCTAAAGCATGCTGCGGCTGAAACAAGAGCCTATATAGTTTCCCACATCTTGCTCCAATGACAACTGAAGCAGATGGTCCTACAGTCTTGGGAAACATATGCACGTGTCCATCTAGGAAAGACACCCCAAGACCTTGATCCTCGATCATGGAAACTGACACTAGGTTCTTCTTCAGCCTTGGTACATACAATACATCCCGCAATACCATGGGACTCATGGACTCCCTCTGAAATGTAATGGTCCCACGTCCAACTACACTGACTACTGAGTCATCTCCCAACACAACCTCCACATCTGTCTCTGCCTGTGAAAGCTCGTAGGACATCTCACGAGCACCTGTCATGTGGCTCGAGGCTCCACTATCTACGTACCAAGTGCTGGAAGTAGATGCACTGTAAGAATGGTCTGTCACACAGGAAAACACCCTTTGTCTGTCAACGTCTTCACTGATGAGAATGGATGCTCTCTCTCTCTCAATATGCCTAGTACATAATGAAAACTCTCTTTGAAATCGTGCTGCAAAATCATCGATCTCAGCTGAAGCGGTTGTCTGCTACTTCTTCTTCTTCTTGTTTGGACACGTAGCAGCATAGTGTCCCATCTTGTGACATGCAAAGCACTTCACAGTGCTCATATCCTTCTTCTGCCCATCCTGCTGCTGGTTGGCCCCACCCTTCTTGCTCTTCTTCTTACCCTTTGTTGCCAATGCCACATCCTCCTCATCTCCCCTACTAGTAGAACCATTGCACTATAAGAAACCCCTCCGAGTCTCCTCCTGAAAAAAGTCATCACATACTCTATCCCAATCTGGTAAGTTCTCTCTGGCCACCAACCCCTGAACAAACACAGCCCAAGGTGCAGTCACCCCATTCAAGACTATCCGCACTAACTCAGGACCAGTAATCACCTCACCAACAACTGCAAGCTCATCTCTCACCTGAGAGATCCTAGTAAGATAAGTCATACACATCTCACCTTTGACCATCTTGATGTTTTTCAGCTTCTCCCTAAGCACCATCTTACTGTTTTCATTAGTACTCTCAAACAAGCCGGTCAAAGCAGACCACATCTCATGTGCATGATCCTTCGCTGAAATATGTGGAATAACATGGTCTTTAACAGCATCTAAGATTATCCTCATGGCTTTAATATCCTTCTTATTAAAGGTTGCAAGTAGTGCTGCATCAGTAGAAGCAGGAATAGTAACGGGATTTGTTGTAGTGTTTCTAACTACCTCCTCCCACAACTCATTCTCCTTCAACACAAGTAAAATCCGGGCTTTCCATGAGACAAAGTTCGCAACACCATCCAACCTATCCTCAGTTCTCAACCCCATGGAAGTCATTTTTTCTCAAAGAACAAGTTTCAGCAAAATGTACTACTGTCACAAAGGTTTTTCTAAATTTTGGAAATGACTACTTCACTGCTAAAATTTAATTTTCTGCCACAACCCGCTCTGATACCATGTAGATTTTTTATAGTTTTCAGCCACCAATTTTAAGTAAATATTATATCTCTGTTTATGACATTCTCAGAAAAATCAAGTGCTGGAAATAAACAAAAATTTTCAGACTTAAAACACTACTCTAACTAATATTTTTCAGTGACAGTAAATAAAATATCAGCACGCCACTCAACACACAAAACACTAGTTTTTAGCCAATGGCCCTGGAAAAACCCACTAGGAGAAAACCAGTCAGAGAGAGAGAGAGAGTTTTTATTAAGCTTCTGGAAAAAATCAGACATTCATTTTACACTCAAAATCAAACTTATCTCAACCAGCAGACTGTCTCGTTTTCTGTGTCTCGTTTTCTGTGCATGCGCTGCCTTAATTTCTGTGCAATATTTCTTCCTCGAAAACAATGCCAAATTAGCAGTCACATCAGCCTCAATTTCTGTGCTGAATAATAAATACTCAGACCTCGATTTTCATGCCCACACTTGCAGAAAATCCATACAGTATAGACAACATTAAATGTTGTCGTACATATCTTGAAAATTGTGCCTGGAAAGTACAACAAGCAGCCTCGAAAACTGTGCCTAACTTCTCATTTTCTGTGCCAAAACCGTGCCTCAAAAACTGTGCCTAAAACATACAGTACAAAATCCGTACACCCTCGAAAATTGTGCAGCAATAAATGAGCCGTACTATGTCTCGAACCGTGCCAGCAATAAATGTTGTCCTTACACCTCGTTTTGTGTGCAGCAATAAATGGTGGCTATCTCAAAATTCGTGCCCTTGCTCTCCTTCGACTCTCTCTCGTTTCTTCTTCTCACAAGAATGAAATTAATTTGGTGTCCTTACACCTCGTTTTCTATGCAGCAATAAATGGTGGCTATCTCAAAATTCGTGCCCACCAAAATCACTTCAGCAAGCTTCCTCAAAATTCGTGCCCTTGCTCTCCTTCGGCTCTCTCTCGTTTCTTCTTCTCACAAGAATGAAATTAATTTGGCCTTTTCCTTGTTTTTGCTTCTCAACCCTAGTTAGGTGAAGAGATCTCAATCCAATGGCTAGGGAATGAATGAGATCAATGGCTGAAATTAATTGCACACATTTTAATATAAAAATGTTAATTTCACTCACCCACTTAAATTTATCAAAAAGTGACTTTAGACATTAAAGTCACATTAAATGTCACTTAAGTCATTTAATACAAGGTTCACTTTATTTCGCTTCACTAGGTGACTAAAGGCTAAAGTCACCTAGGGAAACACTTCCCCAGGTACAAAACTAACACATAAAGATAATATGATGCAGATTTTTGCTAATTCTTTGGAAAAAAAGGCTTGGATATGGTTTTGTGGTCTTCCTAATAAATGCATTACCTCCCTTGAAGACTTATGTGCTATGTTTTTTGAGAGGTGGCATAATGGTGAGGGAGATATGGTAACTGTTGTAGAAAGGGCCCTCACCTACCTAAAGGAGCTAAAGGAGCCCATGACTTCCATTATAGATGAGCACACTCGGGATGATCCTACTGAAGAACTTCACGAGGAACCCATGATTGAACACATTGTTAAAAACTCTCCTCCTATCACCATAACTGAAAACATTGAAGATTTGAGGTATTCTCAAGATTGTTGCAATGCTAATATTTTTCCAGAAAACCCTCATGAGGAAACCATTACAGAGATCGACACTTATGAAGAAATTTAAGATGTGTGTGATGACACTCCTCTATGTTCATCACTTAGGGATGAAGTTTCGGAAAGTTTAACTTCTCGTAATATCTTTGAACAAAAAACTTCGAAGGATGATTATTATAAACAGGAGGAGGGTAGTTATATCTTAGGATCTGATACCAGCAAGGATGACTCTCTCATATCCGACATAGATGGGAGTGATGACCATTGGAATTTCATAGATAATCCAACTTGTGAAAATCTTATTGAGAATCCCATCCATGGTATGTCCAGCAAGGGGAGTGTCTATTCAAAAATTTGTGAAAGTCCAATCTACGATACGTCCATAGAGGGGAGTGTCTATTCAAAAGTTTGTGGCAGTCCAATCTATGATACGTCCATAGAGGAGAGCGTGGATCTGGATACCTGCGAAAATCTTAATATAAAAGAGGAGCATTCAGAATTTTCACGTGATCATTCAAAGTCATATCATGCAGATCCGCACAAAGTTAACAGTAATGAATACATTGAGAAGCAGTGTTGTGAAAAGTTAGATGTGATGCAGTCAGTGGAATATCAGTCTCAACCATCTTCTTCACATGTAGAGGTTCCTTATGATTTGGAGCTACTTGGGGATTATGCAACGAGTTATCATTTGATAAGCCCTGATGATCAGTATGATGATGTAGTCAGTCTACCTCATCTTGTCGATTGGTATATCAGTCCTATCCAGTCATCGATAGAAGCAGCCTGCGCGAGCACATACCAGTTTGGGAAGAACTTTAATGACTTTATTCATGCCTATGATTTCCCATCCAACCCGCCCATTCCAGATCATCATGCAGGTTTGCATTTTCTGAAGAAAGTATCCTTACTTTGGCTAGTAACCAAAGCCAAGGCAAAAAAAATTTATGTTAATAAAATGCTTAGGTGGTTACATTGGATTGCTGATTACACTTAACCTTTTTTATATCATGCTTAGAGTAGGAAAACAAGCTCCTTAAAAGAGAGCATTTACTTTCTGCATTTCTGCTTTGTACTTATAGCTATAATAAAACTTTTCTTTCATTAGTTAGCTACATTTATTTTGTTTAAATAAATCGGCTTAATGGTTCATTTGGATTTTATATAAAGCTTGTGCTACTGAGGTTTTCTTGTCAAGTTGAGATGTTTTTACAAGGTATATAAACCAGAGATTCTAGTGTTCTCATATCCTCTCCTTGCCCTATGACCAGAACGAGCACACATGTCGCAGTTAGAGCCAGATGTTACCACCTAAGTTGTACTTGGTGGGTTTTTTCAAGCGAGCCCGCGAAGTAGAACAAGTACACTTGTTCATGATCAGAGTTCAGAAGTCCGCCAAGCTTTTTCTGGGGGTCTGTTTGAAATTTTTTTGTAACACATGTTCATACCCCAATGGGGAAATTGTAAAAAATGTCCTAGCATTTAATTTTTTATAAAAGGCTCGTCTTCCCGAACTTGAGCATCAAGTCGACTGGCCCAGAGTGTTTTTTCCCTCGGTTATTATTGGTTTTTGAACAAACGACTAATAATTTCTGAGTTTTTCACTAACACCTCCAAAGCTAGGGTAGTCGTCTTGGTGTTTCAGCCTTAGGAAGTTATTAGAGCTTTTGTGTCAGTGTTTTTCAACATGCTAGGCATTGATTTTGAGTCGTATGGACATGTACTAGGTCCCCCTAGAGTTTCGTCAATTTCCGAGAATATAAATTTTGTCCGCAAAACTAGGCCATTTTTTAATGGTTTAATTAAAAAAATTCAAAATGTAATAAAAGTCAAATACAGAGTCTGTTTCTGACATGGGGACACTCGTTTTCACACTTGGAGCGTCCACTTTATCCTAAGGACCACTTTCCACTTCAGTAGGGCAGCCAAAACACCCCGTGGAGCATTATTCAGCTAAAGATGCATCAAAAAAGCATTTTAATGCTAAATTACATCAAATTGGCACCATAGTCAAAGTTTGATAAAGTGAAAAATTTTAAAAATAATTAATGGGTTGACATGGCATGGGTCCCCCATTAAACTTACGACCCTCTTCAACTTAAATGTGGGTGAAATATTGTATTAAAACTTTGTTTTAAAGAGTGGGTTTTAATGCATCAAGCTCACGTGAGGGAGGGGGTTGACGTCAACAGGAATAGGGAATGGTTGGAGGCTAGAGTGAGGTGGATAGTGGAGCCCCCTCAAATGCAATTAATTATTTAAAACATTGGTTTAAGTTTGTTGTGGTAGCAAACCCCTCACGCTAGCAAATGAGCTCGCGCCCAAGGTTAGAAGGACCCCTCCCTTCACGCTATTTGTTTTCTAAAAAAACTTTGGCTTATATCTTAATGGATAGCGCATGCATGTGTGGGGTGACATCACCCTCACCAAAATTTCACCAACCTCATGAGCTCGCATGTGTGGAGATTGAAGCCAATTTGGAGTTGGTGAGTTAGATTTAGTGTGTTGGCAATTGATTGGGAGTTAACTACGAGAGGTGGCAATCACCTCTGCAGTTCAACTCAGTCCCTCTTCTCTTCAACTCAGTTAAGCTCAGTGTGACTTCAAGTGTATCTTCAGTGTTGGTAGCCCCCCCTGGGTCTCATTTTTGCTATTGAAGCAGGGCTCCTTTCCTCATTTTGGCATGGTCAGAGGAACAAAGGAATGTTATTGCTTGTATTGTATTGTATACCATTTCGAATAAAGAAGGCTTTGGAGGCAAGATCTATGGTGTATTGCTTCTCATGTGTGGATGGTGATTGTTAAGTGCTTATGAGGTATAATCTGTATTATTGGTCTTTGCTTTTTGTTGGTTAATTGTGGGCCTTGAAGGGGAGCTCTCTCCCGATGGGGTAAGAGATTATTCTAGTTTGATTTATGCTCTTACTATTCACTTGTTTCAAATCTCTTGGAGTTGCATGTATTTCAAGTTTAATTGCATGCTTTCTAATTGTCTTTTTCCAGCAACACCTATGTTTTAACCATCTGTTTGTGCAAGGACTTCTAAGTTGCAGGTGATCTCACTTATAGAAAGGGTTGAGCTAGTTTGAATCTTCCTCATCTTCAAGATCTTTTCGAGGACATAGTCCCTTGGTGTTCCACCAAAGCAGACTCCATGGCCCAACATTCCCAGGCTTCCAGCACTCTTTCTATCTCTCTTTCTTTCATTTTTTAAAGAAAAATTAAATCTTTCTCGGTTATGGTTACTCACATGCTTAAGTAGTTTAGTTTATCTTTCAAGCAATATCTAAACGCTGATCTATTTAAACATGTATCTAGATTTAGAAACATAAAGTAATATTTTCAAAGTAGATCTAGTTTTTATTAAGTACTCGTGCATATTTCCAATCTTTCAGTACTTAATATTTTTATGTTCTTAACGTTTTATTTGGCACATTTGGTGCATTACAGGTGGCTGGTTTTTCACTTTTATTGCCAGGACAAGGAGAAGTGCTGCCGGAAAATCAAAGATCTAAGTTGTTCAAAGACCTCCCAAAGCACCCCTCTTGATCTTGTCTTACTTATAAAACCTTTAAGCCTTTGGACCCAAATCTGTAAGGACCAAAGGCATCCACCTCTCATGAGCATTGTAAATACCATTAATAAAAGATCTTTCTGAGAAGGTTTTTCAGAGCCCACTCTCCATCCCCCCTGGGGGGGTTTGTGTCGATGTCTTTTTTATTTATGATTTTCCAGGTTTAGTTAGTTTTATCTTTGTTTTCATTTTAGTTGTTTATTTGATCAAGGAAGTAAAAGAAAGACTTACCCCACGCTCTCCCAAGTACCCCGAAAGTGTGAAAGAGATTCGTGGTAGGATTAATTAGAAAATATTTCTTTTATTTATTTGTTCTTAATTTTTTAAATCAATCCGACCGTTCCTCTCCCGAGTACCCGAAAGGTGAAAGAGACTCTTCAGTCATCATCTTAAACAACTCATTGTTACGTCTTTAATAAAATAAACCAAGACTCCTTCTCCGTATGCTCTACACCGTTGCAGGTTGTCTGATCAGTTGGTTGTATTCGAAAGGGATACGAGGTACTAGATTTAATAGGAAAATCCACACAAGTGATTTTCTCGAGAACTCGGGAGGTTGCAAAGGGTAACTACTACAGAGTTAGGGGGCTACTCCAAGAAGGTTCATCCTCGCCCTGTTGGACACTTGTTATTACCGCTTTAGCACTCAGTTCGAAGGGACTTGACTTGTTGGGCCAAACCCACAATTAACCCACGCCCTTAATTACTCATTAATAATTTTAAAACTGACCAACGAGACAACTGCAATACTTACACAACACAGCAGCACTCCACTTTTACAAGCACTCCATATTCATCGGCGTTGGTCTATTTTACTTTCAATGCTTAAATCAATTGTTGCAAAATGTCGTGAATGGTGCTTACATTGTCATATGTTGTTGATGTGATCTCCTTCTTGCAATAGCCCATTGTGTTATTTTATCCATTTCATATTAACTCCTAGATTTAGTCTTTTCTTTCGTAGACTAAAAACCATAGATTTTCTTCTAATAGGGACCACCCCCCTTGGCTTCACTAGGAGTTGGCCTAGACGAAGGAGTTGAGTGTTGAGTGACAGTATCTCAACTCGAGACTTGCCCCCAAGGACGCACCCAGTGGCTTGAATATTTCTGCCATGCTCAAAACCCCCCGAGGTGCGTGAAAGGCGGCAACAGAGCCGCCCTCATGTGTGGAGTTGTTCATACCTTGGGCTCATAATGGAGATGATGTCATGTATGGCTATTATATTATCACATGGAAGCATTTACTGAGATCCATTGCACATTTATATTAATCCATGGTCCTTTTGGGAGGTGACATCACACACTTTATGGAGAGCGTTTACCATAGAGCGTTTACCATAGAGCGTTTACCATTGGAGGGTTCTCAATGCTTTTATTTATGGAGCCCTCCCACCTTGGAATACCTTTAATGCCATATTTTGAGAGGTCCAACCTCTCTTGGATTTTTTTATTCATGTGGATCTTAGAGGTTGTCACCTTGTTTGAGGCCTACTTTTGGTCTTTGCACTTCATTTGAGGAGCTCATTGTTTCCACACCCATATTTAATGGGTCTCTTGCATTATTTGGAGGATTTTCTACTGAAGCAAACCTCTTGGAGGCCTTTGGATGGTTATCATTTAGGGTTTGACTTGGTCTTTACTCTTTCTTAATGCTAGATGTTGGACTATCTTCTTAGATATGTACATGTGGCATTGACCCCCTGTTTTATGTATTTCTTCATGGACTTTGTTTTGATTTGTTGGAGTAGTAGAGTATTTTGTATTTGTTTACTCCAACCTAGGATAGATCTAGGATTAATGATTATTTTATTGTAAAGAAAGTTTAGCTCATCTCCTATATAAGAGGGCCTCTTCCTCATTTGTAATCATGGTTGGATTTTTGGATTTCTCTCTATTGCGTCTAACTGACATGTCATTTTCTTGGAGCAAATTTTGTCTCAAGGGTTCCCTTCTTTCTCATGTGTAGCACACTTCTCTTGCTTTGAGCTTCATGGTTATAAGGTTGATAATTGTTTTACATTGTTAAATCATTTTTATGCTTTGCTTGGGCCATTGGAAGGGTGCTATTACCCCATTAGAGAAAGGTGTTTTATGTTAAGCTCTACTTCATCATTCTTGCATCTTATTTATACGGGATTTAAGTGTTGTATCTTTGCCTTAATTTGGATTGTGCAGCCATAAAATTTTGTCTATAGGGTGCACCCTATAAAGCTTGAAAGGAAGAATATAGTTCATTTGATCCCTTCCCTTGTAAACCCTAGTTCATCTTCAATCCACAAAATAGATTGGAGTTAGCTAACAAAAATCTCTTCTCGACTTGTTTGGAAGGCCTTCTTAGTTTGTGATCCTTTGACTCCATTTTCCCTTGATCGCACTGGCACTAGTCCTTGGAGTGGTTCCCTTTGTCCTCCCATCACACATTATAGATTCCGATAATACAAAAACAAAAATTTTGCTAGAGCTACTCTTCACATCGCCTTGAAAGTTTGAAACTCGATGTTAATCACTCTAGTAATCGTATCTTAGGAAACCCCCCCCTCCTTGAGTTGGAGGATCCAACCAAAAGCATGAAGGGGGATTGGTGTAGTGACATTGGTATCTCCTCTTGGTTTCCCTCGACTAGCTTGCTTTTCTGGGACTTTAATCACACATGCTAGTTTGGGATGTAATACTACCTATAAGGATCAAGTCATCTGCGTATAGGACCAAGACAAGAAAATCAGATTTATCAAACAAATAATAAAGATTAAGCTATCTAACAATCTTGGTGAAGCCCAAATTCAATAAATACTCATCAATCCTAAAGTATTGTGCGTGTAATCCCTGCTTCATCCCTTAAAAGGATTTTCTCAACCTACACACATGGGTATCTCCCCCATGCACCTCAAAACCCCTCACTTGATTAATGTATACTTTCTCCTTAATCAAATCATTCAAAAATGCAGTGTTTAAAATCCATCTAGTATAAAGACCAACCAAAAATTGATGCAGGGGACATAATGGTTCTGATGGAAGTATACATAGCGACTGGAACAAAGATCTCCTCAAACCCAACTCCCTCTCTCCAGGAGAATCCTCTCACTACAAATTTAGCCTTGTACTTCTCTATGTTGCTATCAATAGCATGCTTTACCTTCTATAGCCACCTCAGATCTATCTCAGGTTCCCTCCTGAAGGCTCGGAAGTTGGAACAAATTCCCAAAGATCATTTTCAGAATGGACATATACTCCTTTGTCATGGCATCCTACCATACTTTCTCTGCAGCTACTTCCTCATAGTTGGAAGGATCTAAATCAATAATAATGCACCATAATTAGGAAAAACATTTGGGGGGATGACTCACTAGAAAATAAGTCTTTGGTGCGCTTGCTTGCTCATGCACCTCCCACAAAGTCTCGATAAGTCATCTTTGCTTCCTATCCCAACTAGAAGGTAAAGTGATCTTTGTTCCTTCACTAGAACTATGTTGATCTAAATCTGATTGTTTCTTCTCTTTTAGATCAGTGCTTGGGATAACAAGCTTTCTCCCGAGACTTAAGAGAACCATGCATCATCATACAAATTTCACATCTCAGCTCACCACTATCTTCTACTATGATGGAAGATAAATCATGTTGTTACACAATTTGACGATCTAAGGTTTGCAACAATTAAACAATTGTCAGACCAATGGAACCTTGGGACACTGCTCCAAAGTGTCACACGAGCAAGGTCCCCCCTCTTTAGGTTTCCTAGGTCCACTAAAGTAGACCCAGACTAACCACAGGAGGTGTCCCCAATCAAGGTTTCTCGGATACTGGACAATAGAACCAGCTTTCTCATAGTACTAACAAGACCGAGTTATGAGGGAAAAGGTTCCTTAGAGACTTAACAAATTGAGAAAAGGGTACCCTTGGGAAAAAATGCTTAAGGTGAATCCTAAGGTTAGTATTGGATGAGAAGACCCCTAGAGCTAAAGACAAAGAAAACAAATTAATAAGAAAAACAATACACAAGTTGCTTCGTAAACAAAGCCACCCAAAGATGACTAGTCTCAAATTAACGATGGTTTCCCAAATGGTTAATTAATGTGAAATAAGTGGTCAACAAAATATTGAGTCTAGGTTTAACAGAGCTATGGTGCCTAAGGGATTAACAAATTTGGCCTCGTACTTCTCTATGTTGCTATTAGTCGCATGCTTTACCTTCTATAGCCACCTCAGATCTATCGCAAGTTCCCCTCTGAAGGATTGGAACGATTTCCCAAAGATCATTTTCAGAATTGACATATACTCCTTTGTCATGGCCTCCTACCATACTTTCTCTGCAACTACTTCCTCATAGCTAAAAGGCTCTAAATCAATAATAATGCACCATAATTAGGAAAAAAATTGGGGGTTGACTCACTGGAAAATAAGTCTTTGGTGCTCCTACTTGCTCATGCGCATCCCACAAAGTCTCAATAAGTCATCTTTGCTTCCTATGGAGCATTTTGAAGTGTAAAGGGTTTTCTCCTCCATCCGTAAGTTTGGATCCTTGTTCTCATCTTTAATGTTGCAAACGATGTGTGGAATAACTAGACTTGCTAATTAGGGCCATAAGAAGGAAAAATTGGTCTCATTAGAAGGATTGCGAATGAAGAATCTCCTCCATCACTTGTTGTTATATGCATGAATATTGCATTGTTCTAAATCATCTTTATAGAATAAAAACTTGTGATACTTCATTAGTATAGGGCTCACCTTAATTAGCATTATTTGAGTTGGCACCACAAGGGAGCTCCTAGTGATTTCCACATTCATGCCATTACATGTTGGCACAGCAAGGGATATGATTTTCCCTAACTCTTTATGAACTCCCCCTTCTTTGGTCTTGTTCCCCTTGACTCCATTTTCCCTGTGGATTGGCACTAGTCTTCATGGTACTCCCATCACCCCTTTTATCTATACCACAAAAAGACCAAAAACTATTTTGCTAAGGCTAACTCTTCAAATCACCTTGTCCCCTTATTGCCATAGCTAGCAATCCTAACCCTATGGAAGCCTACCTTGAATTGGAGAAGATCTAACCTAAAGTGCAGGGAGGTGGTTATCAAGGTGACAGTGGGTAGCACCTCTAGGTTATAATTGGGCTAGCCTTCATCTTTGGGGCTTTAATCACACATACTAGTTCAAGTTGTAACAATCATATTGTAATATCTGTAAAACATCACTTTTGTTTAATAAGGTCAAATCACTTTTATTAGTGACTTTAGAATTGAGTTTGGATTTTTCCCCTCTTTCAATATAAATAGAGGTTCTCCACCTTTCCTTTATAACTCTTATTATTTTATCAATACCATCACCCATTTATTGGTGTTTAGTAGAGATATCATTCTCCATTACTCTAATATGTATGTGCAATCCACCCCTAGGTATGCAAAATCCCCCAATGTTTTCTTTGCTTTAACTACTTATTCATGTTACACTTAATTGTATATTTTTGTTATATCATTTGTTGCAATGGTAGTTCCATTTTTTATACAAGAACATTGCAACTTAGCATTAGAGCTTTAGTGGATTTTCACTTTTGTTGTGCAATTTCAAAAAAAGATCGAGGGGAAAATCACAATATGTGACAAAAAAAGCGAACCAAAGCTTTAAGAAGTTTGCAAAAGACATGAGGCATTAATGCAATGGAAAATGCCAGGGAAATGGTCCATGGACATTGAAGAAATACCTCAGTCCATAACCCAAAAAAACTATGAGGAGAGGAGGATTTAAACCCTTGGAGAGCAAAAGGTGGGTTATGGATCACTCAATCCATAACCTCAGTCCGAACTTGTCAATTGCATGAATCACTCATAGACCTACTTTCAACCTTCAAATCAAGATCCTACAATATAACTTTGGCAACAAAGTAGCATAGATGGTTAAGCAAGATCAAGTTACCATTTAAGGTGCAACACAGGCACAACTAGTATGAGAAGTGAAACATATCCCTACAACATTTGGATGCGGCAACCCATACTTAAGGCAAGAAATGGATTGTTAAAATCCCTAGAGGGGACTTTAGTGAGTTCGCAAAGGCATTAACCCAAAGAGAAAGACATAATGAGATTGAGCTTTATGATGTTTAACTCATGCACTTGTCCCAAAAGAGCATGATAGTTGAAGCATATATTAAGAAGTTCAAAGTCCTTGAATTAAAGGCCAAACTCTCAACAAATCTTGTGTGGAATATATACATCTCAAACCTAAGGTTAGAAATCTGCACTAAGGTAAGAATGTGTAAATTGATTCATTGGAGAAATCCATCATTATAGCTAGAAGAGAAAAGAGTTGTGTTGAAGCTATTAAGAGAAAGAATCTTGATTCTAGTAAAATGGGTTATGTCAATAATAGTAAGTAAACGAAAGAGGGGAACTTTGAAATATGACAAATCAAAAAGCCTATCCCTCTACATGTCTAGAAAACCAATCCCTCAACCACAAACCCTTGTCATAAATGATCTCAACCCTAATTTATGCAACATGTCTGCAACCCTCAAAAGCTTTTTGTCACCAAATATCTACGCCAATTTTACTTTGGATTTAAACCTAAGGAGGATATTCTTCCTAACAAACCAAATAATGACTCCAATATGTCAAGTCAATCCCCTCCTTTACTCAACCCATGGGAACCCTTTGTCTCCCATGTTGTAATCATTGGGTTGAGTCATATTGATATCTTCAAGTTCTATGCCTACAATAATAAACAAACACTTTTGACTCCTTCCTATTGTTGATCCTGACATTACAATTAGGATCCTTGATAAGACACAGGTTAAGCAATTGGACCTCCATCTTGATACTTCTAAATGCTTTCCCATCAATGCCCAAGGCCATAACCACATTCAATGTGAAGGTGTGGTTCACAAGGTAAAACTTACACTAGAATAATATACCCTCAAGGATAACTTTTATGTCACATACACTAAGGGAGTAAACATTGTTTTGGGTATATAATGGCTTATTTTCATAAGGACCTAATTCACTAACCATCGAGAGAGGTTCCTTTCCTTTCACCAAGATGGCCATAAATACACTGTCAAAGGCCAACCTCCCACCTAAACATATCAAGACCAATGACTTCAAACACATGTCCAAGCTTGTAAAGAGAGGTCACTTTGGCTTCATGGATTTCCCTGTACAACATGAAGGTAGTTCCTTCTTAGTAAAGCCATCTCCTAGGCCTCTCCATGCTACTCCAAAAACATAAGGCTGTCTTCTAAGAGATGTCCATGAAACTTGCATCCAATAGGCATTAGAGGAATTTCGACGTCTAAAATGGGCCTCTTAAGGAAACTAATAAAATAATAGTTAAAATATAAAAAAAAGAGTTGTGATTTTTTAAGGAAAATAAGTAAAACTATTTTTTTCTCTTGTATTTTCAACTTATCTACTTGCAAGTTCACTCAATTTTCAAGTCTGATCACTCCTTGGATGTAGAATTAAATTCACATCGAACAACTACCACTCGACATACTTTTTGAGACACCCCTAATAGGGAAAAATTCAAAATACATTTAAAAAAAGGTATTTCCTTGAAGAAAATCGATTTTCTTTTATGTAGTTTGAGTTTTTTGCTCTCTAGGATCTCTCAAAAGTATGTCGAGTGGGTACTCTCTGGATGAGGAATTTAATTCAACATCCAACCAGTTCTCACACTCAAAATTTGAGTAAACCTACAAGGAGATAAATTGAAAATTTGAAGAAAAAAGGTAGTTTTCTCCCTTTCCCTCCAAAACTGTTTACCCTTATTGGCTGACATAATCATCTTGAATCCTATTGGTTCTTAAAGTTAATTTTTAAGGCCCATTTTTTACCTCAAAATTCCTCCAATGGGCAATGGAACATGTTATTGAGCTTGACCTTATTAAAGGCCCCACAGTGGTTCATCCTTATCAATATGGCCATTTCCTTAATTATGAGATTGAAAGGGTTATGGAGGGAACTCATGGAATCTAGGATCATATCACTTAATAAAATCCCTTATGCTACCCTTGTTATTTTGGCAAGGAAGGAGAATGGTTCTTATCACCTTTGCATTAATTATAAAGCACTTATTCATATAAAAAATAAATACCTCATGTTTTGCATTGGTGAATTGATGGTGAGTTGTAAGATGTGGTGCCAAGTTTTTTTGCCAAGTTTTTTTGGAAGATTAACCTTCACTCTAGCTACTACCAAATACCAACAAGGTTATATGAAGGACCAAGAGAAGCATGCATTCCAAACTCCTTAGAGTTATTGCCAATTCTAGGTGTTTCCATTCATTCTTACAACCCTCCTTCTACATTTTAGGCCTTAATGAACAAAGTGTTTGGCAAGTATTTCCATAAGTTTGTCTTGGTCTCCTTTGATGATATACTCAAATATAGTAGAATATTCACAAAGCATTTGGATCTTGTATTAGCTACCTTAGCACATCATAATGTCTATGCAGAAGAATCCAAGTGAGGATTTGCTAAGACTTCTCTAGAATATCTTGGACATATTATCTTTGTAAAGGTTGTTCAACTTCAAACTAATCCCACAACTATTCAAGCCATTCAAGAGTGGCCAATTCCTACGACCCTTAAGAAGCTTCGGGAATATTTGGGATTAGAAGGTTTCTACCATCGTTTTATATGAAATATCTCCATTGTTGTGCATCCCCTAATTGCCTTAACAAAGAAGCATGCCTTTTGCTAGTTAACTCAAGCACAAGAATCTTTTGTGCAACTAAAAGAAGCCCTCCCTTCAACTCCAATGCTCACAACATGAGATTTCACTCAACGCTTCACCAATGAGTGTGATAAAGTGTTGAGTGAAATTTCATGTTGAATGACAGCCCCATTGCCTTTGAAACGGAAGTTGAATGATTGTGAATGAAAAATGTCCACATATAACACAAGGATGTTGACCATACTTCATGTAATGATGCTAGTTCCTCCTTGATAATAAGTTATTTATTAACATCGATCGCCTTACCTTGAAATGGAATTGAATGATAGTGAATGACAAATGTCCACATAACACACATAAAACATAAAGCATGCTCATCAACATGAGCATCTCTATCTATCAGTCATTTGAGTTTCCATAAAACTAAAAAGAATGTCTCCTCCAACCTGTATAGGTGGAAAAAATCTGATATTTGAGTGATTTGTAGTGGATGTGACACTTCTCAATGCAATAAAGTGAAAATCATTCCTTGTTGTAGTCTTCCCTAGCCTAATGCCATCCCCAACCAAGAGTCGAAAGTGATAACTATGGACTTCATCACATGTTGTTGCTCCTTGAGGATATGTTAGAGTTTGCACTTTAATTCAAATATGTTATATCAATAATCTAATGCAATATAATCATTGAAAGAAAGACAAGCACAACATAAAAGAGACACAAATATTTTATCCTGGAAAAACCCTCTCTCGAGAAAAACCCAGCAACTTCTTCAATATACATTCGTCACTTAGTACAATGTCAAACAAAGATAAAAATCCCAAGAGATAAGATAACTTTCGCAACTTCTTCTTCTTCTACCCCAACGAACTTGTCTTTTTCTTCCTTGAAGCGAAGTTGCTTAAGCTTGCAGTGTGTCCAAATGAGGGAGGGTGCCTCCCTATTTATACTCTTCATGTGGGTGACCTAAAAACCTAACTAGGGCGACTTCTTAGTCTTGCTGGGCCGACTTCTCCTTGGGAGACTCAAAAATACATTTACAATTATTCTTTTAGGGATGATTGCCCCGACTTGCAATTGAGGTTTTACCTCGAAATTATTACATGACTAAGTACATCAATGACATCTTCGATCAGAGGAAAAACATTTCTAAAAGAAGGAATAACAAAAGTACAATAAATATAAAATAATATAACATAAGAATATATTCTAAAGTTACATTTTCAACAACACTCCCTCTTAACAAGGAAGGTATTCTTCTGACACGGTCATCACCATGATCGAACATAACTCTGGACATCATCATCACTAGACACCATCATCACTGGACATCATCATCACTGCTGCAGTAATTCTCATCTCGTCGACCATTGACTAGTGACATCTCTCAAATCCATACATCATAAGAAGTTCTACAGATCCATCCCTTTTTCATGTTGGATGTAGGCCTAGATCCCATCTAGGACTTCATCATCTCTATGAGCAAGCCATGAAGTAGGTACAGCACAGGACCACATATTACATTGCCAAAGCAATCACCTGTGTCTCCTACTATCATCTCGTCATATCCAGATCATATCATTATCTCATGTGGAGAGCAGCTCAGGTGCCTATATCACATCCCTCGAACAACCTGCGTCTTCCACCCAATGGAGATCATCCCAAGAACATCTTCGTCTTCTTGACATGTGGAGAGCAGCCCAGAAGCATCCTATGTCTTCCTCACACGTAGAGAGAAGCCAAGATGTATTACGTCCCTCGGTCAACCTACGTCTTCTTGACATGTGGAGAGCATCCTAGGAGCATTTGCATCTTTCACCTAATGGAGAACAACCCAGACCTCCTGCGTCCTCCTGACATGTAGAGAGCAGCCTAGAAACATCTGCGTATTCCACCCAGTGGAGAGCAGCCCAGATGTATTACGACCCTCGTACAACCTACGTCTTCTTGACATGTGGAGAGAAACCCAGGGGCATATGCGTCTTCCACTCAATGGAGAGTAGAACAAACCTCCTATGTCTTCCTAACATGTAGAGAGCATCCTAGGTGCACCTGCATCTTCCAGACATGTCACATCACTCCCTCTTTCGAGGAACATCGATCTAGATAACTCCAAGCTTCTCCCTGAGGTACTCGAACTTCACTCTTGCTAGCGACATGGTAAACACATTGGTTGTCTGCTCATCAGTCGCCACATACTGGAGCTTCACTGCTCCTCTCTACACCATATCCCAGATATAGTGATACTTGATCTCAAAATGCTTCGACTTGTCATGGAACACTAGACTCTCGGACAACTTCACACAACTTTGGTTGTCACAGAAGATACAAGTCATCTCTAACTCGAGATCAAATAAATCTGACATTAGCTTCCAAAGCCATACTGCCTCACAACTAGCCAAACAAGCTGCAATATATTCTGCTTTGGTTGTACTCACTGCCACGCTTGACTACTTCCTGCTAAACCAGGAGATCATACCGGATCCCAAACTAAAGAAGCAACCTGAAGTGCTCTTCCTATCTATGGCACTGCTTTCCCAATCCAAATCCACGTAACCATATAGGTTGATCTTCTGATCCGTCGCATACTTGAGTCCATACTCGATTGTACCCTTCACGTACCTCAATACATGCTTTGCATCAACCGGGTGAACACGTCTGGGATCTGTCAAAAACTGGCTCAATGTGTCCACAACAAAGCATATGGCTAGCCTCGTGTTCATCATGTACATCAACAAACCTCGTTTGTCTATACATCGTGGCATCAACTGTCTTTGAAGAAGCATCACATAGTAGCTTCAGGTTTGATGCCATGGGCATGGCGATGGCCCTACAAACCATCATTCTGAATCGCTTCAGAATCTCCACTGCATATTTCCCTTGACCAAGGAATATCCCATCTAAATTCTGCCACACTTCCAGACCTAAGAAGTAGTGCATCATCCCCAAATCCTTCATCTCGAACTCTGCAGCAAGCCTCCTCTCTGTCTTTGCAATGAGCTCATCCTCACCTGTTAGGAACAGATCATCTACGTATAGTAGTAGTATCACTGGTTTTCCACCCTCAACCTTGAAGTAGAGGTTGGAACCTGCTTTACTCTTGATAAATCCTAAGCTCATCAAAAAACTATCCATCCTGGGTGCCTGCTTCAAGCCATACAAGGCCTTCTTTAACTTGCACGCATGAGTCTGCCTGTCATGTGTCTCAAATTCCTAGTGGCTGCTCCACATACACTTCCTCTTCAACTACACCATTCAGGAAAGTTGTCTTGACGTCCATTTGGTGTATCTTCCATTTCATTATTGTGACTAAGGCAAGTACAAATCTGATGGAAGTGTATCTCGCTAAAGGTGCAAATGTCTCCTCGTAATCTATGCCTTCTTTCTGGGAGAAGCCACGTGCTACAAATCTTGCCTTGTATTTTTCAATGCTTTCATTTGTTGCATGCTTGATCGTGTAGATCCATTTGGAAGACACTACGGACTTTCCTTTTGGTCTCAGGACCACCTCCCATACATCATTCTTCATGATCGATTAATATTCTTTGATCATAGAATTCTTCCATTCCTTCTTTTTTGATGCTTCCTCATAGTTGGAAGGTTCTTCATCAATGATGTCACATAATAGCGCTACATAACTGCAGTATGGTCTCAGTCTCTTGCTCTCTCTGGAAGTCCAATCTGGAGCACCATACCTTTCTACATCTTGGATAGCTTCACGTGCCCATGCTGGTCTTCTCTTGTAGGAGTTCTTCTCACGAGGTAGATCTACAGGTCTTCATGGTTCTGTCATGTCATGGTCTTCATGGTCTTCTTGGACTATCTCTTTCATAGTTGTATCTCTGGCTCTAGGAACTTCAGGTTCTTCAGTTTCTTCAGTGTGGGATTTCCTTAATTTGTTGTAGGTCGAGTCTTCATCAAAAGGAACGTCTATACTGGTCTCGATCTTCTTGAATCCTGGAAAGTATATTCTGTATGCTTTTGATGTGTCATTATATCCAACGATATGCCCTTCTTCCCTGAAGGATCTAGTTTTGTTCTCTTTTCTTTGGGAACATGTATGTACACAGGGAAACCAAAAATTCTGAGATGGCTAACTTCTAGTTTCTCTCCTAAGAAAGCTTCTTGTTTTCCAAGACACGATGAGGTGTTCTGTTTTGTACATACACGGCTTTTCTTGTTGCTTCTGCCCATAAGTGCATTGGAATATCTTGGTCATAAAGCATCGCCTTTGTTGCTTCCATTATCGTTTTGTTCTTTCTTTCTGCAATGCCATTTTGTTGAGGATTGTAGGGAGTGCTCATCTCCCTCTTAATCCCATATTCTCTACATAGGATCTTGAAATCTTCTGAAGTGAACTCACAGCCATTGTCTGATCTTAAAGTCTTGATCTTCTTTTCTGTATGATTTTCTAACAAGGCTTTGAATTCCTTGAATCCGTTGAATACTTCATCTTTTCTTTTCAAAAAGTAAATCCAAATCTTACGAGAATAATCATCTATAAAGGAAACATAGTATGCATACCCGCTTAGTGAGTTGGATGATATGGAGCCACATACATCTGAGTGTATTATCTCCAAGATTTCCTTTGCTTTGTTTTCACTGCTTGGAAATGGTTTCTTCACGTTCTTCCCTTGCACACATACTTTGCAAATGCCTTCATGCTTCGCTTGAATCTCGAGTAGACCTGTTACTGCTTTGCTTGGAATTGGTAGTGCTCTGTAGTATACATGCGCAAGCCTTTGGTGCCATAGTTCACTTGGTTCCATGGAGCCATGAACCAATGCTTGTTCTGGTTTTCCCTTCAACTTGTACAGGCCTCCCTCTTGCTCCCCAATTATTCTTGCATCATCTATTGTATTGCCTCTTGGCCACATGAATACTTCCATCAATAAATGCAACTCGAAATCCTTTAGCATCTAAAGCTGAGATGGAGAGGAGATTTTTCTTCAAACCTGGTACGTAGAGAACATCCTTCATTCTGATGGGTTTGCCTGAATCCAACTTGTAGGAAGCTTCTCCAATCCCTTTTATGGGATACTAGTATTCATCTCCAAGTTTCACCTTGTGGGGTGACTCATGTTCTGACAAGTTGATAAGAGAATCATTGTACCCTGTCATGTGCTTGGAAGCTCCACTATCCACAAGCCAATCATTGCTTCCATGGGTGACAATACCTGTGAAATCTAAAATCAAAACATATTCTTCATCACTTGAAGAATCTTCTCTTATTCTTTTGCTTGTTGGTTCATCATCTTCAACAATATGTGCATGATGCCTCTTCTTTTTGTTTGTCCTCGTGGATCCTTTGTTTTTGGTGCAATCTTTTGCAAAGTGGCCTTTCTCATCACATGTGAAACATCTAGATTAGAATAGTACCTTTGAGATCTATGATTCTTTTGGAATCTTTTGGGCCTTTTGTGAGGGTGATCCTCCCTCTTGCTTTGATCCTTCTTTCCATGAGTTGTTAGTGTTTGATCGTCATCTGCTCCCATATTCTCTTCTCTTGACATCAATCGAGTTTCTTCTTGATTGCATTCTTCCCACAATCTACTGAACTTGATTATGTTCTTCCTAGACCAAATCCCTTGGATGAATGAGTCCCATGATCTTGGAAGACTATTTAAAGTAGTCATCACGATCTCTCCTTCGACATTTTCTTCAATGGCCTCATGTTGTTCCTTGATTTGAGAGACCCTTGTGAAATAAGACTGGATGGTTTTGGAGTGTTGGATCTTCAGATTCTTGAGTTGATTCCTCAATGTCATCTTTTGGTTGATGTTCTTCCCTTCATACAGCTTGGTCAAAGCATCGAACATCTTCTTGGCAGTCTTCAATGATGAGACATGAGGGATGAGATGATCTTTGATGGAGTTCGCAATAGTCCTCTTAGATTTAATCATGTTCTTCTTGTGAGTTGCTTTGGCCTCTTCTCCCTATGGTTCTGTAACCTCCTTAATGACATACTTCTCTAAGTCATTCTTTTCTAATATAAGAGAAATTATATACTTCCATGCTCGAAAGTTGTCAGCTCCCTCAAGCTTGGTGTGATTCATCATTTTGATATGAGAACCTCAAATGGAAATATCAGAGAAATAGATCTTTACCAATTTGATATGCCCAAGCTGCTTCTTGAAGTTGTTGACCTATGGTTTTGACAGAGAAACCCTAATTTTCCAAAGTGAGAATCTTGAACTTCTACTTGGCTAAAAAGATGTGCCTCCTCAAGACAAGTTGTCTAGTAGTGCCCTTTACCAAAAATTGTGGAAGAAAACTCCAAAAATTTGATGCCCTAGTTTCTTTCCGCAATGAAAAATTGAAACTTCTCCAAACTGGAATCTACTTCCACCAAAAGATGCGCCTCCTTGAGGCGAGTTGACTTAGCCTTCTTTTCTGGAAGATCCGTGTAGAAAAGTGCTAGAACTTGGAATCCCTAGATTCTATAGTTGCACAATGCCTTCTTTCAGGGTGGCTCTGATACCATGTTAGAGTTTGCACTTTAATTCAAATATGTTAGATCTATAATCTAATGCAATAGATCATTGAAAGATAGACAAGCATAGCATAAAAGAGATGCAAATATTTTATCCTGGGAAAACCCTCTCTCGAGAAAAACCCAGCAACTTCTTCAGTATAGATTCGTCACTTAGTACAATGTCAAACAAAGATAGAAAACCCAATAGATAAGATAACTTCCACAGTTTCTTCTTCTTCTATCCCAGCGAACTTTTCTTTTTCTTCCTTGGAGCGAACTTACTTGAGCTTGCAGTGTGTCCAAATGAGGGAGGGTGCCTCCCTATTTATACTCTTCATGTGGGTGACCTAAAAACCTAACTAGGTTGACTTCTTAGTCTTATTGGGTCAACTTCTCCTAGGGAGACTCAAAAATACATTTTACACTTAATCTTTTGGGGACTATTGCCCCAACTTACAACAGAGGTTTTACCTTGATATTATTACATGACTAAGTACATCAATGACATCTCTGATTGGAGGAAAAACATCTCCGAAAGAAGGAATAACAAAAATATAATAAGAATATCTTCTGAAGTTACATTTTCAACAACAGGATAAAGATGATATCTTTGTGATCGTCGATCATTTAACCTAGTATGCTCATTTCATCCCTTTGGCTACCAAGTTTACAACTTCAGGTTGCTAAGTTATTCTTTAGGCATGTCCATAAGCTCTATGGACTCCCCCTCACTACATTATTAGTGATAGGAACCCAAAGAGTGTTAAACCACTTCTAGCAAAAAAATCTTCAAAATAGCAAGGGTCAATTTCAAAATAAACAACGCCTATCACCCTCAAATAGATATGCAAATAGAGGTAGTTAATAAGTCCCTTCAAGGACATCTCCAAATGTACATTAGGGATTTAAAAAAGTAAATGGATGAAGTTGTTGCATCTAACCAAATATTGGCATATACTACATATCACTCAATCAATTAAATGACCCCCTTTAAGACATTGTATGGTTATGACCCCCCATCACCTAGAGATTCAATCATTCAAAATATTAAAGCCCCCACAACAACCTGTTGTCACTCCTGACCGGCGTGCGTGTGTCAAAGCCCAATGTAGGCACACCAGCCCAATGGCAACTGCGAAAAGAGAAGCCATTGTCACCACACTCCTCTCTTCCTCGCTTCAGGTTGGCTCTTCTCTAACTCAAGGGGAACTTCCCTAAGGTTAGGATCACTAAGGCATGAACAATTGCGGGCAAGGTGAATTGAAGAGGCTTCCTTAGAGAAACGGTTGTAGGATAGATACATAATTTGAATATGTGATGGGACGGAGGGAAGGATCAGTCCTCAAGAAGAGACCAATGCCAGTACATCAAAGGGGGGAATGGAATCAAAAAGAGAAGTCAAGAGGGCCTTGTGTCATATGTGACTAAGGGGGAGAGATCGCATGATTGAGCAAACCCTGATTAGTCAATGGTGCGGTTACTAGATTTACTTCCTCCTAATTCCAGGAAATGCGCTATGCAAACAAAAGATCAAGATTACACAATCAAGCTAGATTAAATGCAAAGATCAATGCCCGTGTATGCACGCTTACAAAGGAAAAAGGCTAACAGCTGCTAAGAATTTTCACCTTCCAATGTGGTGGTAGCATCCGTATATGGTCTCTGATGCAAACATAGAAAGAAAAACTAAGTTCTAGCAGCTACTCCCATTCATTGAAGCTCCACAAGTTTATGCTACACATTAGATGAGTGTTCAACTACACATCCATAAAAACCCAAAGTGATATTTTTCTATTAAGATTTGAGGAAAGAAATATCCCATTTTTTCCACCTTTACAATGAAGGAGGCCTGCCTCTTTATAGGCCCAAAAAACCTCTTACTGCTAATCAGATCCACTGCTCCTTTAATGCTAATCTCCAACATGCATACTTTAAATGATATGCAACTACCTAGTGGAACTTCCTTCTGATGAAAGTTGAAACAAGTCCTCGGTTACAGCAAAACCTCTCATTTGTCATAACAGTTGAATCCGCCCAATTCTACATAAGGTGCTTGAAAGATTGACGAAATTACTTCATGAGCTTTTAAAGCAAGCTTTGGACACCCATGTCAACATGGGAGGTAACACAACCAAAATACTACACGAAATGCACAATGTTTTCAACATCCTGAAGGACAACTTATCCATGGAAACAAACAAAATGAAACAAGTGGCTAACCAACACCACTCATAAAAAGTATTTGAGGTTGGAGATACAGTGTTTGTACAATTGCAACAATACAAACAAACAAATCTGCAATAACAAGGTGACCACAAGCTTCAACCCAAGTTCTATGGCAATTCTTCTATAGAGGCTAGATTTCATTTTTAATGCGAAGGCATGGAAATTGTATAGAGAATAAATGAGCTCTAGAAGGGGGTAGAGGGGATGGCTACCATATGGAGTCCTAAAATTATTGAGCTAGAATGATTCTTTAGTATAGATCATTGAGGATTGGATTAAGTGATCCTTTTCTTAATTCTTGCAATAGATGAAGGATTCCAAATAACAAATGTATATACTATTTAGTATTAACAATTGACAGGAACAAAGAACATTTGAGAATCAATGCTAGCCTCTAGTGATTAACTCCCTGCAACAAACAATTCTAGAGAGAGACTTTAACCAAGTCCAAGATGCCAAAGAGAAAAGGGGTGACTTACATAAGAGACCTATGTAGAGAGCTTACAGAAGATGTTATCTCCATGTGGAATCTTGTCAACGTCAAACCTAAGAAGGGAAAATGTTCTAACAAAAGGTTGGGGTTGGGTTTGATACAAAAAGACTAGACCATTCTTTGATCCATGATAGCTTCCTTAACGAAGGAATCCTAGCCACTTCTACTTCTAACCACAAGCCTTTGCTCTTGGAAACCACAAAGCCAAATGGTCTAGGCCCCACTCCCTTGAAAACTCAACCCAATATGGTTTGGGATGGAAGGATTTGATTCCATAATACCTAAAGAAAGTAAGTACCCTATCCAAACGATGACTTTGAATGTGTGAGAAGAAAAGATCAAGAGGTTAAACAAAAATAAAGGAATGGACTAAGAAAAAATTCCCAATTTCTTTAAACGGAGGAAGGGGAAGAAAACCTAGAAGTTGTCCACTCCAAAATAGAGGATGAGGGTAGTTGAAATTGTCTAAAGTCTCAAGAAAAGGAAGCAAGTCACTAGCTAAAAGGAGAGGCCTTCTTGAGATTAAAATCTAGAAGCCTCTAGCTCAAGGAAGAAACAAAAATACAAACTTTTTCCATAGATTTTGATGACATTAAATAAGAAGAATTCAATTTCTTCCAAAATATTTATACAGAACCTTCAAGCAACAAAGAGGAAGCTTAAGAGGAGATGTTGGGGTATACCCCCAAATAGTTAGAGAAGAGGATAATGACCTTTTCCTCTAGCTAGTTTATGTGTAATAACTAAAAGAAAATGTGACGTAATTAAACCCAAATAAAGAAACATGACCAAATGGCTTTACTAGTAGCTTCTACAAAAGAGCATGTAAAATCAACAAAGAAGATTTGATCAAATTTGTGGAGGAAATTAGAACACAAGAAAGAATGGGGAGAGGAATAAACACCTCTTTCCTAGTGTTAATTCCAAAAGAGAGAAACACAAATAAAGCAACATGACCAAATAGCTTTACCAATAACTTCTACAAAAGGGCATGTAACATCAACAAAAAAGATTTGATCAAATTTGTGGAGGAAATAAGAACACAAGCCAGAATGGGAAGAGGGATTTCCTAGTGTTGTTTACAAAAGAGAGAAACTCCAAAACTTCTTAATGTTTTGGTCCATCTCGATTCTCTCCTCTACAATGTCTTTTACAAAAAATACACAAAAATAATGGAAATAAGGTTGAAGAAAACAATCTGAAAACTCATATAACAAGATCAGGGAGGTATTTACCTCAGAAAGAAAATAATTGAAAACAATATCAAAGTGCAAGAATCAATTCACAACAACATCAAAGAGAAAAGGAGCAAAACAATCATCATACTTGATTTGGAAAAAGCCTTTGGCTGGGTGAAACAAGTCTTCCTTTTCAAATTCATGGAGAAAATTAGTTTCTCAAAAAAATGGAGAACTTGGATGAAAGCATGTGTAAGAAAACCATGGATTGCACCACTAGTTAATGGCAGATCCACAAATTTTTTTTGCAGTTACCAAGAACCTAATACAAAGATGCACTCTCTACCCCCATCTTAGTATCCTAGTCACCAAAGCTTTGGGGCATCAAGTAGAGATGGAAAGAAGATCAGAACCAAGGGTTTACATTGCCATGGTATAGAGAACCTTAACTACTCCTAATTGTAGACGACATTCTACTCTTGGGGGAACTCAATCATTATGCAAGATGGTTCAAGAATGCCCTTGAAGAAATGAAAGACTCTAGGATGGAATGTTTCCCCAAACCCTAAACATAATCTCACAAATTTTGGATTCTTCTATTGAAGTGAATTGAAGCTCCTTCCCATACTTGGGAATCCCAATTTCCCTAAAGGCTTTGAGATTCTATAATTGGCAACCTGCGTTGGATAAAATCAAACATAAAATTACTAATCGGGTCAAGGTTTAAGATGGTTAAAACTTCAAGGCATAAGAGCCTTACTGAAGTTGTCCTCTCGTTTATTCCCGTATATCCATATTCAATCCTAGCAACACACGTAGCTATTTTAAAAGAAAATCAACAAACTAATTAGAATATTTTTATGGCAAAGTTAGCAAACAAAATCCCAAGAAGAACAATTGGTTGGTTCCCTAGAGAAAAGTCCTTCTCCACCCTATCTACAGGGAGTACAATGACAAAGCAGATAAACTATCAAAAGATGCCCTAACACTGCAGGAAGGGCTGCTAATTGAACAAGAAATCAGGGATAATACACCAGTGGCAGCTGTGAAAAAATTATAATTTGATGGTATTTCGAGACTTCGTTTTTGTTTCAAATATATCTACAAAATATAGAAAGTTTGTATTAGTTTTTATTGTATTTCCTTATTATGCTCAGGATCTAGACTAGATGATATCTGGAAGGAAGACTGTATATGTCAGTAGCATAGGGTAATGATAGGATGGGAGTTTTGTAAGTGGCTGAAAGGACAGTGAATGTGTATTAGATTTCTTTTTGAAATATCGATACAATGGATTTTTTCTTGGAAAAAAAAAGTACTTCTCCACCCTCTTAGGGGACTAAAAATCAAAGACCCACTAAAAAATGAATCTGTCTTGGGAGTCAATTCTTTGGAATCTAATCTTAAGTCCCTCTGCTTGGTGAAAGGAAGTCATTAAAGACAACAATTCTGTTGATAGGAAAAATGCAATGAATGTTGGAATCAAACTAGCATAAATTCATGTCATGACTTACAAGGAATGAAAGACAAATCAACATCACGGGAGACAAAAATCGGAAACGTTTGAAAAAAAAAGGATATTGAAAACACAGACCACTAGCTCTCAGCATTTGATATTCAATTTTTGGCAAACCTCTATGTTTTGAATCATGCTCAATACATAGAGGTTTGCCAACATGCTAAAAACCTCCTAGTGGTCAAGATGAAAACATGCTCAAATTTTCTGAATTTTCCTAATGACATTTCCTCTAAATTAATTGCCTAACTTCAACCCGTACCATCTTAACTCCCATCCATACTCTATGGAAGACACACTAATGTGGGATAATCCAAGACATCGTGGATCTAAACTGTGAAAGAATGACATGCAACCCACGGAGGATGCTAGGACTTAACTGGAACACAATCTGGGCAACTGAAGCCATTTCAAAGATTATTATTTTCCTCTGGCTACTACAAGCTCATCAAAAGATCATATAACTAAAAACATAAAAAGAAGGAATATAAGGTCTTTCTATCTACGTGCTCTGCAACTCCAATAAAGAAACAAGTCAACCCATGTTTCTTGATTGCACGATCATAAAGGGAAGTATAGAAATTAATATTTGAAGTAGTAGAAATTCCACTTACCCGAAATCTCAAAAGAAAAAACATCTACTCACAAAAATCTAGACATTAAACCCAGATACATCCTCATGGAAAGTAGAGTTAGCTAGACATTAAATAAAATAAAGAAATATTAGTAGCCAAAACTAGTAAGTTCAATTATCCTCCTTCTGAGAGAAAGTGTCATAACAAATTTAGAGGTGAGAAGAACACCTCAATACTTAAAATAGTGACCAAAGATTATTGAAGAAATGAAAACTATGGAACTGGGCAGTTGGGCCCCCTTCACAACATCCTCTCCTTGCAAGATTAGAAAGGGATCATGTTCAATATGAACACCAAAATGAAGATATTACAAAATGGATAAAGAACAAGCACATCCGTAAATTTTTTCTTCCATGGAGATTCTACAGAAATCCAAGCCCTACTTGTGCAAGAGGAATCATCTTTGACCCTACAGGCAAAATCCTCCTCAAGTATGGGTGGCATCTAGGAAAAACAACAACAAAATAGTTGAGGGAACAATTGCGTTGAAAGGTCTACAACTTAGTCCCCCTCCCTTGTATAGGGAATTCCCTCCTTATGATTTTCCACTCTTAAAGACTAGGCTCAAGTAAAAAGCAATGCAATTAAAAGGTTCCATGAAAATTCCCTAGAAGCCACGGACTTCTTTTAAAGAGTCAAGCAAGTCCATGTTAGGAGGAAGCAAATGCAAAGGCAAATGACATGGCAAATGAAGGCTCCAAAGTGGAGTAAAGTATTTTGAAAATTCCCTAGAAGCCACGGACTTCTTTTAGAGAGTCAAGCAAGTCCATGTTAGGAGGAAGCAAAATCCAAAGGCAAATGACATGGCAAATGAAGGCTCCAAAGTGGAGTA